>OY804597.1:10177770-10242770 GCA_963680895.1 Fragum sueziense
CTAATTGAAAAAAGTTTCTTACAACTAGAAAGATGTCACTGAAAACTGATTATCTACCATACATAGCATGGGAAATCCTTGGAGGGAAAAGGAGAAAATGCTGATTATCAGCATTTTCTTCTTTTCCTTCAAGGATTTCTAAACTACTGTTCTGTATGGACTTCAAAGGCAGGGTTTGTTTGGTTAAGGGTTTAGGTTATACATTAATACAGACTAGAAACACTACAAGCATTCAATGCATTCTATGACTAGTAAAAATATCACACTGAATTTCCAACAGAAAATCAAACTAATTGGGAATGCAACCATGAAAATCACAAGTTCAGATTTACTAAGTTTAAAGTTGAAATTAACCATCGCTGGACACATTTGTAAGACACATCATACACTGAAACTCTTTGTTTGTCTCCATAAAATAACTTTGGTGAGATTACAAAACAAGAGCTGTCCGAAGACAGCGCGCTCGACTTTCTAAGTTGCTTAGTATAAAGGGGGCATAACTCCAAATATAGTGGAGCCAGGGTCATGGGCCCTGGTAGTAAGGTAGAGGGTGTGATAGTGAATAAGTATTCTAAGTTTGGGTTGAATCCCTTTGATAGTATGGAAGTTATTGATGTTTGAAAAAAACTTTAACCTTTGTTGCAACGCCGACGCCAACGCCGACGCCCGGGTGACAGTATAAGCTCTCATTTTCTTCGAAAGTCGAGCTAAAAAGGAAACTAAATGAATTGTTCTTTTCCCTCAATACTTTCTGCGGTATAATAAACTCGGGTTTTATCAGCTCTTATTTTGTTGTCTGCATTCAGATTTCATTCCTTTCAAATTGGATTACTTAAAATTAAGTTGTTTAGAAAAATCTTATAAATTTCACATCCCTCATAATAATAACCCATTTTAGCCCTTTCTCAAAGGCAAACAATAATGATTGTTATAATTTGAAAGATGTTGCTGACTACACAATGGATGTTGGCAAAGATACAATTTATGTAGATGGCACAAAAATATTGATTAATGAGGCTAAAGTAGATTGATGTTAGTTTTCATCATTTTCTTCATGTGCCCCAATTTTTCCGTAACATTTTCTAGTAAGTGCATCAAAAAGAGTAATTGTTTGGAAAAGGGCTAAATCAAAAGCAGATGTCATGTAAGTTGTATCTTCATACAGCAGTTGATCATGTACAAAGGCCAGAAAGACAAACAGTGTCTACAATAACAAAACATACAAGAGCTGTCCGAAGACAGCGCGCTCGACTTTCTAAGTTGTTTAGTATAAAGGGGCATAACTCCAAATATAGTGGAGCCAGGGTCATGGGCCCTAATAGTACGGTAGAGGGTGTGATGGTGAAAAAGTATTCCAAGTTTGGGTTGAATCCCTTTGATAGTATGGAAGTTATTGATGATTGAAAAAAATTTAACCTTTGTTCAACGCCGACGCCAACGCCGACGCCCGGGTGACAGTATAAGCTCTCATTTTCTTCGAAAAGTCGAGCTAAAAATCAAATTTCCTTTCTTCAACCAGAGCTACCGTAAATAGGAGGGTAAACGCTTTTAGAAATCCAGTGCATCATTTTTTTAACCAAATGTTGTAGGCACTCATTGGCATTGCCAATAGGGCTTCATGAACAATAATTGAAGTATTGGACATTGAAAACCCATTACCCCTCTTATCTGTAGATCCAGAGCTAAAGATAAGAGAAGAAAATGGCTTTTTAAAATGCAAAATATATTTCAATGTTCATCAGACCCTGTATAGGTTGAGACGTTTCAAATAAGTGCCCACAACATAGGTATTGGATTATGCCCACAACATAGGTATTGGATTACAAGTAACAAATTTAGAATGTCTTTAGCCCCTCTTATCTGTTGCTCTGAGCTGTAACTTTGGTTTCATTGCAAAAACCTTGTAACTCCAGCTTAAGTCAATTTGGATTTACGAGGTTTGCAATAACACTGACAACATGTTACTCTGTACAGCCACTTAGTGGTAAAAGTATACTCATAAAATTCACTAATACAACCATCACTGTGTTCCTCTTTACTAATAACAAATCGCTGCTTTTCAACAAAAATATCGTAACAGCATCTTTTCTTAAGTTGCAGTTACTAGGTTTTTGTTGAAAAGTAACGAAATGGATAAAGCTTTTTACTAATAACAAATGAATAAAGCTAGTTTCTAGAAGCCAACACATCATCAATATTCTGATAGAGTGGATCAGTCTCTAGATTTCCTTGGGAGCCTCTATTTCCTACACTGTCTGGGGTCGGCATATCCACTGCCTCATCATATGAAGGCGGGCATAAATCATACGAAGGCGGGATTAAATCATTCCTGACTACATAAATATCGTCATCATCATCATTACCAGCATGACGTTGACCTTGACCTGTTGGTCGCCTATAATGTCTAGTTGGATTCCTTTGTCCTGGATTTGGATTTGCACTTAAAGATGGCTGAGTCACTCTACCCACAATTCTTTCACTTCCTGTAGACTGGTTATTTGAATTTGTGTTAATTTCCTCAAAATGCACAAAATCTTCATGACTTCTGTGACACAGTCTACATTGAGTCGTGTCCTCAAGGACCAATCCCTGTGAGTCGACGTCGACAACGTGAGCAAAGTCTTCGTGATTTCTGTGACAGACGGTGCACCTACCATCTGCTCCTTGAGTGCCTGCAAATGATATTGAGCATTGTTACATCTTACATTGACAAATCTTTAAATTCAATGCCATCCAAATTGATTTCTACAAAGGCCCTACTCTCATTTCAAGGGTGATGCAGACAATTTGCCTTTCAAATCTTAATCTGTGAACACATAAAATACTGCCACATTCTATCACACAGTTTTGATATCCTACAAGAGTTTAGATTACTGATTAGAAACTTGTGAGGGAAAAAATAAATGCTGACTGAAATTGCAGACTCATTCTTTTTCATAACATTTTTTTTTGTCTTCAATGACCGCTTTCAAATTGGACATCTCTGTTGTTTGAGAAGGCACTAACTCTTTCCCAAACAACAAAATTTTAGAGTTGTCTAACTCCCAAGCTGCTATAGACAACAAAAGGGATGTTGTTAAAGATATATTTTGTGCATATTATAGCACAGAAAATATTGAGACAAAAGGAGAAACTGCTGGTTATCAGCAGTTTCTTCTTTTGCTGCAATGTTTTCCCAAGCT
Source organism: Fragum sueziense (assembly GCA_963680895.1). Classification (NCBI taxonomy): domain Eukaryota; kingdom Metazoa; phylum Mollusca; class Bivalvia; order Cardiida; family Cardiidae; genus Fragum; species Fragum sueziense. Next base: position 10,180,953 of record OY804597.1, read on the forward strand.
TACTTCATTAGGGACATCAAAACCAGGCCCAGGTTTCTCGAAAAAACTTATGTACATACTCATGAGAACATGCTCAACTTCAAAGGAATACTCTCCAACGTTGAAGGGTATTCAATTTAAGTTCAAGTGGACTTTGTGCCATTTGAGCACGGTGCTCAGATTTGAGCATGAGAATGTACTTACGTTTTTCCCAGAAACCGGGGCCAGGTCTTGTTCGAGAAAGGTTAAACTACATGTTCACACCTTTGATATGGTGTTACAGAAAATCACTAAGTAAGGTCAAACTTAGCGGGCTCGAAGTATATCGCTTCGGTGTATGTGTGTGCAAGTATGAACGGTTTAGTGTAAATCTTTGAAATGAAAGAATTTCTTTTTTGACAGGCATTTCTTATCTACATGTTAAGCAAGCGATAAATAAAAATATTCATTAATACAATTCAGTTGAACTATAATCCTCTTTAGTTAATAAAATATAGATCAATTTGTTACTTCAAGAACAATTTATTTTCTCTATCAATTTAATTGAATACTTTTTGGTCAAATATTGATTAATAAAGGGAGGTAATATTGCCAGTGAGTATATAAAAATATCAAATTATAATGCTAAAGAGTTCAATTTACTGAAACACAGCAAAATAACCCTTTTCATAAAACCAACGGGTTAGAAAACCTGTCAGAGAAATCAATATTGGAAAAGCTACTAACTCATCTGTCAATTTGATCTCCAGGGACTGTATGCGCTAACAACTCAATTAAGGTACCCGAACCCTCAAACGCACCAAAGAGCCAGAGGCGAAATTTGAAAAGTGCAAATAATTCCTAAACTGTGTTACATTTCCATTCCAAATACAAGCATAAGCATTTTGCATGGTTTAGAATTTTGAATTAATGCATACTTATGAAAATATTTGACAAAAATGTTAAAAATTACCTCCCTTGCATATGAATATAGAGTAAAGTAATAACTGTAAATTATTTTCTTCTTGAAGCATAATCTTGAAATCTGGCACGGTGAATCAACGTATGTGAAGCGTATTTACAAGTGTGTGAAATTTTATGCATTTCATATGGCTAGAAAGTGTAGATTTTTTTAGGGTCTGTAAACCTTAAATCAATTTGCTTGGCTGATTGTAAATTACCTTGCAAGAAATTGATCCGATTGGACAAGACATATGTCTCCGCAAATCATTTTAACCCTCTCCCACACATTGACGCTTTTGGACGTTAAACAAAACAAGAGGGCCAGAATGGCCCTATATCGCTAACCTGAAAGAAGTTTGTGACACGCCCACTTTTTTTTTTTTACAAATCAAAAATTTGTGAACAAATTTTGAAAAGGGTCACTCAAGGAACATTGTTGCCAAGTTTGGTTCAAATTGGCCCAATGCTTGATTTTTAAAGAGTTTTCTTATGATTTCTCTAAGTCTGATAACCCTGCCCTTCTACACACACATTTTTAGACGACAAAGAAAATTTGTGTACGCATTTTTAAAAGAGTCACTCAAGAAAAATTCTTGCTAAGTTTCGTTCAAATTGGCCCAATGTGTTTTTTAAAGAATTTTCTTAGGGTGTCTCTAACTTCGATAAGCCAAGCCCTGCCACGCCCGCTTTATCTGACGAATCAAAATCCGCAAACAAATTTTAACAAGAGCTTCGCAGAGCGGCGCATATACGCCCGAGAGGGGCTTGTCAGTAAAAATTGGCCATTTTTTCAATTCAAGGCAGATAATTCAAACATGAAAAGTTATCAAAATTTTGTTTGCACAACAAGACACCATAGAGATTCATTGTGGCTAGTTTGATTAAATTCTGGTTGAAACTGTAGAAGTAGCGCACAGGAGAAAATGGGCATTTTTGAGAAAATGGGCATTTTTCCTTAAATTTAAGGGCAGATAATTCAAGAACAAAAACAGTTATCTAAATTCCGTAAGCGGTGTGCACAACTAGACACCATGGAGATTCATTGTGGCAAGTTTGATCAAAACTGTAGGAGGAGTTGCGCACACAAGAAAATGGACATTTTTTTAATTCAAGGGCAGATCATTCAAGAACGAAAAGAGTTGTCTGAATTCCGTAAGTGAGGTGCACAACTAGACACCATGGAGATTCATTGTGGCAAGTTTGATCAAATTCCGATCAAAACTGTAGGAGGAGTTGCGCACACAAGAAATTGCTAATGGACGGACAGACGGACGGACAGACGGACGAGCGGGGCCATAACATAATACGACCCTTCGGGCGTATAAAAAGAGTCACCCAAAGAATATTTCTGTAAAGTATGCTTCAAATTGGGCCAACGGTTGATTTTTAAGTCCGAGAAGCCATGTCCTGCCACGCCCACTTTTTCTGACGAATCAAAATTTGCGAACAAGTTTTGAAAAGAGTCACCCAGGGAACATTACTGCCAAGTTTGGTTCAAATTGGGCCAACGGTTGATTTTTTAAGGAATTTTCTTAGAATTTCTCTAAGTCCAATAATTCACGCCCTGCCACGCCTACTTTTCGTGACAAATCAAAAATTCAACAACAAAGTTTGAAGAGTGTCACCCAAGGAACATTTCTGCCAAGTTTGGTTCAAATTGGGCCAATGCTTAATATTTAAAAAATTTTCTTAGGATTTCTCTAAGTCCGATAAGCCACGTCCTGCCACGCCCACTTTTTTTTACGAATCACAAATTTGCGAACAAGTTTTGAAAAGAGTCACCCAAGGAACATTTCTGCCAAGTTAGGTTCAAATTGGCCCAATGGTTGATTTTTAAAGAATTTTCTTAGGATTTCTCTACGTCCGATAAGCCACGCCCTGCCATGCCCACATTTTTTGACGAATCAAAAATTTGTGAACAAGTTTTAACAAGAGCTGTCACTGTAAGATGACAATGCCCCCGACACCGCTTTGATTTTAAATTATGGCCAATCTATGTTCAAGGTCAAGGTCATCCAGGGGTCAAGGTCACCAAAGTATGTGCCTACAGAAAGGTAATGTACCAAGGAATGTTGTGGTAAAGTATGAAGCGAATATGTTAAGTAATAAGGAAGTTATGGCCAATGTTAAAGTTTTTGGACGGAATGATGGACGGACGGACGGACAGACAGACGGACGGACGGACGGACAAGTCAAATTTATGATGCCTCCCTATCGGGGGCATAAAAAGGGTCACCCAAGGAACATTTCTGCCAAGTTAGGTTCACATTGGCCCAATGGTTGATTTTAAAGAATTTTCTTAGGATTTCTCTAAGTCCGATAAGCCACGCCCTGCCACGCCCACATTTTTTGACAAATCAAAAATCCGCGAACAAATTTTGAAAAGGGTCACCTAAGGAATATTCCTGCCAAGTTTGGTCAAAATTTACCGAATGGTTTAGGAGGAGAAGATGTTTAAAGAAATGTGAACGGACAGACGGACGGACGGACGGTGAGTGACCACAAAAGCTCCCCATGAGCACTTTGTGCTCAGGTGAACTAAAAAGGGTCACCCTAGGAACATTTCTGCCAAGTTTGGTCAAAATTGACCAAATGGTTGATTTTTAAGGAATTTTCTTAGAATTTCTTTAAGTTCAATAAGTCACACCCTGCCACGCCCACTTTTCCTGACGAATCAAAAATTCACGAACAAATTTTGAACAGAGTCACCTAAGGAACATTTCTGCCAAGTTTGATTCAAATTGGGCCAGTGGTTGATTTTTAAAGAATTTCCTTAGGATTTCTCTACGTCCGATAAGCCACGCCCACTTTTTTTGACGAATCAAAAATTTGCGAGCAAGTTTTGACAAGAGGACCATGATGGTCCTATATCGCTCACCTGAACCTAAATGATATGAGCAACACTTTTGTTCAATTCAATTAATATTTATTACTTTAAGACTGAAAAGAACTTATGGTCAATAAGGTTGTGAAAATCTAACTCATCCAAGATCTAAATTATGGTGCCAAACATTGTACAGGGCTCCAGATAAGAGGGGTGGTGACTTTTCAAACTGCAATAATGCTGTCAGTGATCATCCAACCCTATGTTGTAGGTACTCATTTGTATCGTCTCGTCGAGACGATTCAAATGAGTACCCACAACATAGGATTTGAATTCGAAAAAACAATGTTAGTATGTCTTCACCTCCACTTATCTGTAGCCCTGATTGTATCCAAGTTTTGTCTTGATTGATAAATAATTGTAGATTCTAGAGTATAAACAAGGTCGAAAACAGCCGAAAACAACAATTTTGTCAATTCTAAGGGCACAAAACGCTCGACTTTCTGATCCGATCAGACTGAAAATCAATCTCATATGGGATCTTATGGTTCCCAACATTGTGTCCAAGTTTTGTATAGATTGATCAATAATTGTAGATTCTAGAATGTAAACAAGGTCGAAAACAGCCGAAAAATGGCAATTTTGTCAAATTCAAGGGCACATAACTCTCAACATTCTCGTCAGATCAGACTGAAAATCAAACTCATCCAAGATCTTATAGTCCCCAACATTGTGTTTAAGTTTTGTCTTGATTGATAAATAATTGTAGATTCTAGAGTATAAACAAGGTCGAAAACAGCCAAAAACAGCAATTTTATCAAATTCAAGGGCACATTACTATTGACTTTCTAATCACATCAAACTGAAAATCGAAGTTACCTGAGATTTTATAGTCTCCAACATTGTGTCCAAGATTTGTCTTGATTGGTCAATAATTGTAGATTCTAGTGTGTAAACAAAGTCGAAAACAGTAAAAAACAGCAATTTTGTCAAATTCAAGGGCACATAACTCCTGACTTTCTGATTAGATCAGACTGAAAATCAAACTAATCCCAGATCTTATGGTCCAAGACATTGTGTCCAAGTTTTGTCTTGATTGAATAATAATTGTAGATTCTAGAGCGTAAAAAAGGTTGAAAACAGCCGAAAATGGCTATTTTGTCAAATTCAAGGGCACGTAACTCTTGACTTTCAGATCAGATCAGACTGAAAATCAAACTCATCTGAGATCTTTAAGTCCCCAACATTGTGTCCAAGTTTTGTCTTGATTGACCCTTTCCCACACATTGGCGCTTTTGGATGCCCCACAAAATAAAGGCTTTGGAAAACATTGTGACAAACAATTTCTTCATTACCCACAATGTTTTCTACCAAGAAAGACCAAAAAATGTTAAATTTTGTTCAATGGAACTTGTCGTCTGCAACACCTATGATTTTGGACTAGGCTAAAATTTTGTTGTTTGGTAATGGGTTAATAAGAGTGTAAATCTATTTATATCCTCTATCAAACTAGATAACTCTACTTATACTGAAGTAAAGTAGTGTCAGAGTTTCTTCCCTTAGATTAACTCTTTTTTGAATACAGCAAAAAAGTGGCAATTTTGCCCAATTCAAGGGCACATAACTCTCATCTTTCTGGTCAGATCAGACTGAAAATTCACCTCATCCAAGATCTTATGGTCTCCAACATTATGTCAAAGTTTTGTCTTGATTGATCAATAATTGTAGATGCTAGAGTGTAAACAAACTTAAAAACAGCATTTTTTGACATTCAAGGGCAGATAACTCCGCACTTTCTGGTCCGATCAGGCCCATAATCGAACTTGTCCGAGAACTTATGATCATACTTGTTTTGGCCAAGTTTGATCAAGATTGAGTAACTTTTGTGGATGCTAGAGTGTAAACACCCCAAATGTTGACGGACGGACGGACGCCGGACAAAAAGTGACCACAATAACTCACCTCGAGCACTTCGTGCTCAGGTGAGCTAAAAAGGGTCACCCAAGGAACATTTCTGCCAAGTTAAGTTCAAATTGGGCCAATGGTTGATTTTTAAAGAATTTTCTTAGGATTTCTCTAAGTCCGATAAGCCACGCCCTGCCAAGCCCACATTTTTTGACGAATCAAAAATTCACGAACAAGTTTTGAAAATGAGTGCCTACAACATGGGGTTTGATAAGCAATAAATGAAATATTGCATTTTGCAAAGTGATAACGGCTTCTTAGATCTGTAGCTATGCCGAATTATCGACATACCAACAATACAGGTTTGACTGTGAATACTGTCTGCGGTTTCCTGGTCGCCGAGCGGCATGCTGGAATATCGGACCGACGGTGGGGTAGAATGACCATCTAGATGGCGTAATGGTTGATGAGAGTGCGGTGATTGGTCATGTTCCGCTGCGTAATGTCTCTTTGACCAGCGTTTTATCTTTAAAGCTTTATACACAATACAACCTAGTAGAGGAATGATTATGACGACTATAATACCGACGACGATGATGATGGCGGACGAAACGTGCGTCTCTGTCTCATGATCTGTAATAAATAAATATAGCAACTGATTAATGTTTGGGTCCATAAATGACAAGAGCGAAGTAACAATATAAGTACACATATTTGACATTTTTCTGTGATGCAGCCTAATACTGCAAAACCATGATAATTTACACAAGGTCAGGTCATCCAATGTAATAGGACTCATCCCAATAAGAGAAAGGCAGACATGTTACAACATTAGGTCGGAGAAGATACCAATTTATATCCACCACCATCGAAGGCATATATAAAATTTCTTTCAATATTTCTATGCTATAAAAATCACATTTTCTATTCAAGACAATCACATAGTTTTTTATGACGGTCACATAGATCATTATCTCATCTGCAACTCCTTCCAAATTGGAGTAGTTTGAAAATACGCTGTTTAAGAAACGGTTTTAAAATACAGTTAAAAACCTTATTGTTCGGACAGAATTAATTAATTAATTATTTTGTTGTCCGATTTCTTCGGAAAATATTTTGAATAGTGTCCGAAAATTTTGGATTGATTTCAGCATGTCCCGAAAATTTTGGTTCCCAACTTCAAAGTAGAAACAGTCGAGTGGTGGTATTAGATCTAGATCTGATATGATCGCAAAATGGTTTCAAGGTTCGATAAATTTGTGCAAGTCAAATGTTAAATATTGCCTAGATCACGTGATGCGATACTGTAACAGGGTAACCTGTCCCCCTGGGTAACGTGTCCCCGGGGACACGTTACCCAGGGGTAACGTGTCCCACCCCCTGGGTAACATGTCCCCCCCCCCTTGGAAATTTTTTTCTTAATTGTATTGTGTATTTTCAATGCATATTTTGTTTCATAAGTATTAAATCTTTTAAAATAAGTTATTTTAAACATGAAATTTAAATATTTATTTTTTTTTATTCTTTCACATTTCCAAAGAAGGAAAATATCTAATTGCATTGTAATTCTTTATTAAATCACTTTCTCCAAATATTTTTCAACTATTATTATTACCATTATTAATATTTTATGATAATACCACAGTAAATTGCGCAGTAATAATGTGAAAAAATTTTAAGAGGAGAGAGGGGGGGGACACGTTACCCCTGGGTAACCTGTCCCCGGGGACACGTTACCCAGGCCTGGGTAACGTGTCCCCCCCTTTGATTTTTTTCCTTTTTAATTATAATGTATATTTTAATGCCTATTTAGTTTTATAATTATTGAATCTTTTAAAATAAGCTATTTTTAACAAAACATAAAAGAATTTAATTTTTTTCATTCTTTCACTTTTCAATGAGAGGTGGGACAGGCTACCCAGGCCTGAGTAATGTGTACCCCCCTTGGATTTTTTTCCTTTTTTTATCATAATGTGTATTTTTATTTCATTATTAATATTTTGTGATAACACCAAAGGAAATTGCGCAGAAATAATGTGAAAAAAATTTAAGAGGGGGAGGGGGGACACGTTACCCCTGGGTAACATGTCCCCGGGGACACGTTACCCAGGCCTGGGTAACGTGTCCCCCCCTTTGATGTTTTTCCTTTTTAATTATAATGTGTATTTTAATGCCTATTTATTTTTCTTACAATTGAATCTTTTAAAATAAGCTATTTTTACCAAAAAATATAAGAATTTAATTTTTTTCATTCTTTCACTTTTCAATGAGAGATGGGACATGCTACCCAGGCCTGAGTAACGTGTACCCCCCTTGGATTTTTTTCCTTTTTAATAATAATGTGTATTTTTATAACATTATTAATTTTTCGTGATAACACCAAAGGAAATTGCGCAGAAATAATGTGAAAAAATTTTAAGAGGAAGAGGGGGGACACATTACCCCTGGGTAACCTGTCCCCGGGGACACGTTACCCAGGCCTGGGTAACGTGTCCCCCCCCTTTGATATTTTTCTTTTTTAATTATAATGTTTATTTTTAATGCCTATTTAGTTTTAAAATTATTGAATATTTTAAAATAAGCTAAAATTGCACAGAAATAATGTGAAAAAATGGGTAACCTGTCCCCAGGGACACATTACCCAGGCCTAGGTAGCCTGTCCCACCTCTCATTGAAAAGTGAAAGAATGAAAAAAGTTAAATTCTTTTATTTATTGGTAAAAATAGCTTATTCAAAAAGATTCAAAGATTATAAAACTAAATAGGTATTAAAAATATACATTATAATTATAAAGGAAAAAAATCAAAGGGGGGACACGTTACCCAGGCCTGGGTAACGTGTCCCCGGGGACAGGTTTCCCAGGGGTAACGTGTCCCCCCTCCCCCTCTTAAAATTTTTTCACATTATTTCTGCGCAATTTCCTTTGGTGTTATCACAAAATATTAATAATGATATAAAAATACACATTATGATTAAAAAGGAAAAAATCCAAAGGGGGTACACGTTACTCTGGCCTGGGTAGCCTGTCCCACCTCTCATTGAAAAGTGAAATAATGAAAAAAATTAAGTTTTTTTTTGTTAGAAATAGCTTATTTTAAAAGATTCAATAATTATAAAACTAAATAGGCGTTAAAATATACATTATAATTAAAAAGGAAAAAAATCAAAGGGGGGGGGGGACACGTTACCCAGGCCTGGGTAACATGTCCCCGGGGACAGGTTACCCAGGGGTAACGTGTCCCCCCCCCCCCCCCTCCCTCCTCTTAAAATTTTTTCACATTATTTCTGCGAAATTTCCTTTGGTGTTATTACAAAATATTAATAATGATATAAAAATACACATTATGATTAAAAAGGAAAAAATCCAAGGGGGGTACACATTACTCAGGCCTGGGTAGCCTGTCCCACCTCTCATTGAAAAGTGAAAGAATGAAAAAAATTAAGTTCTTTTATTTTTTGTTGGAAATAGCTTATTTTAAAAGATTCAATAATTATAAAACTAAATAGGCATTAAAATATACATTATAATTAAAAAGGAAAAAAATCAAAGGGGGGGGGACACGTTACCCAGGCCTGGGTAACGTGTCCCCAGGGACAGGTTACCCAGGGGTAACATGTCCCCCCCCCCCCTCCCTCCGCTTAAAATTTTTTCACATTATTTCTGCACAATTTACTTTGGTATTATCACAAAATATTAATGATGGTAATAATAATAGTTGAAAAATATTTGGAGAAAGTGATTTAATAAAAAATTACAATGCAATTAGATATTTTCCTTCTTTGGAAATGTGAAAGAATAAAAAATAATTAAATATTTAAATTTCATGTTTAAAATAACTTATTTTAAAAGAATAAATAATTATGAAACAAAATATGCATTAAAAATACACAATAATGTTAAAAAAAAAATTCCAATGGGGGGACACGTTACCCAGGGGGTGGGACACGTTACCCAGGGTCATTACCCTGGGTAACGTGTCCCCGGGGACAGGTTACCCCTGGGTAACGTGTCCCCGGGGACAGGTTACCCAGGGGACACGTTACCCTGGGACACCGGTACGAGATTTAATAACAACACCGACGGTTTATCAAAACATAACGGAAAACCTAGTCTATTGTTAGCACAAAATTCTTTGCCATTGGCATGTCGATTGTTTTGATTGTCAGTCGATAAATCAATACAATAACACATGCAACGAAGAACAATTGGGGCATGACATTTTTCTGGTCGTCCATTGGCTAATCGATGGTTTTGATTGACAGTCGGTGTTTGGTCAATTATATGGTATGAAGGTACCAGACATGTTACCCACGGGACATGTTACCCTAGGACACCGGAACATCTCATTAATGCGCATATTTTGGTACCAAGGTTGTGGTCATTTATTTAGGTCACATTGTATAAAATATCTGTTAGCAGGTATAAGATTTTTAATACCAAAGGTATAGCAATGCCAAAATTTGTTTCCAAAAATTAGGGAAACAGACTTTTCTTCTTCATGCAATACAGTACATACACTTAATTTGTCTATGATGGTCACTAAGTCTTTTGCAGCATGTATGACGCAAGAAATCCCAATAATATATACCTTTATGTAATACTGTATGTAAAGTGATTGTATAAAGAGAGGAAGTAACTTAATTTATTTAAAAATGTTTTATGCTATAAATACTTTGGTATATCACTTGCTCTTGTTGTATGGACAATACAGCCTGCTGTCAGTAGTTTGGAAGGTAACATAGACATGTAGATTTTAATAAAGTTTAACCCTTCATAAACAATACATAATTTTGATGTCTATAGTAGAAAAGGCTGGCGAAAACTCCGAGGCAAAAGAAGAAAATTCTGATAACCAACATTTTCTCCTTTTGTCTGCTGTATTGCACACAAATCCAAAAGTTCATTAACATCCATTTTATTGCCTGCAAAAGCTTTCATATTCAAACAGTTCGCTGTTTGGGAAAGAATGAAAATGTCCTTGTTTACAAAGAGTTTACTTTCAACTCCAGTTATGCAACAGACCCTCTGAATATTTTTGAGTTTCGTCTAGTTGGTTTGTGAGACATCTACTGGATGAAGGATACATGCATGAATAATCAAAACTACACCATGACAATTGCCCCTTGGCCATCGTGAGGCTTTATCACATAACTGTTGTAAGCGCATATAGAGTAACTGCATAAAAATGTATATGCGCCTACAAGTTTTGTGGAAAGCCTCAATCATTTACTAGTCAAGGGTGTCACCCTATATTTGTCTTATACTTTAACCTATAACCTGATAATGATGCTTTTTTGAAGCTCCGCAAGAGTAATGCTTTTGTAAACATTGTGGAAAATGAAGAAATTGCTTGTGACAAGCAATTTTCTTCATTATACCACCCACAACAAAGTTATAGGGGGGGGTATACTGGATTCAGGTTGTCCGTCCGTCCGTCTGTCCGTCCGTGGACATAATTTTGTGTCCTCTTCTCCTCCCACAGTTTTTGACCGATTTTGCTGAAATTTTAGCAGGTTGTTTCCTATCATATGAAGTTGTGCACCTGCAATTTTTATCTTGATCGAGGCTGTAGTTTCAGAGTTATGCCACTTTGAACTTTAGCACTTTTTCAGTGACAACGCACTAGTGGGGGGTATTTGTCCGCTTTGCGACAGTTCTAGTTTCCAACAAGTTTATACTCCCAGACAGACCAAATGATGTAAAATTTCATGCACATGAAATTGTGGTCTGCAACACCTTAGAATTTGCTGTCTGGTAATGGGTGAAGAAAAACATTGGGTCTTGACAAGCTAAGATGAGCAGGAAAAGGCAAAATAAATCCAGTATTTTAGACAACTAGAGAAGTTCCAAAGTAACAGATAAGAGGGGGTTAACCCATTATCAAACGACAAAATTGTAGACGGTTCCAAATTCAAAGATGTTGCAGACGACAATTTAAACTGAATGAAATTGTACATTTTTTGGTCTCTTTGCGTAGAAGATATTGTGGGAAATGAAGAAATTGCTTGTGGCAAGCAATTTCTTCATTTTCCACAATGTTTTCCAAAGCAATTATCTTGTGAGGAGTCAAAAGGAGTCACTGTGTGGTAATGGGTTAAGGCATTTTGAATTAATTTTAAATCAAAACCCTATGTTGTGTATACTCATTGCAATTGTCTCATCAAGATGATTCCAATAAGTACCTACAACAAAGGGTATTATGAAAAGCCACCACCCTCTCTTATCTGTAGCTCAGGAGAACATTAAGCTTTTGTTAATGATTGCATAATGGTTAATGATATTTGTAAATGTCTTGCGAAAAGAAAAGATTAAAGATCTTTTTATTTAATATTTTATTGCTGTTTGCTCTTTCATTTGTGAAATACCTTGAAATCATTTTGCCTGTCAGTCTCTCTGTCTGTGTACATACATCCCATTTATTACACTGTATTGACACCTTGCAGGTTCTTGATCCTTTCCAAAGCAACAAAGTTTCAAACTAGTTTAACCCTTTCCCAAACAACAAAATTTTAGGGCCGTTTAACATGAAAGCAGTTGCTCATGACAAAATAGATGTTAACAAAGATGAAAATTGTGTACAACATAGCACAAAAATATTGAGGCAAAAGAAGAAATTGCTGATTATCAGCAATTTCTTCTTTTGCCTCAATGTTTTCCTAGGGCTTTTCTATTTAGGATGTCAAAACCAGGCCCTGGTTTCTCGAAGAAACTTAAGTACATACTCATGAGTACATGCTCAACTTCAATCCAATACTCTCCAATGTTTAAGGGTATTCGATTGAAGTTCACATGTATTTCATGTGATTTGAGTACAGTCCTCAGATTTGAGTCCGAGAACTTACTAAAGTTTTTTCGATAAACCGGGGCAAGGTCTTGTTTGAAAAAAAAGTGTTAAATTGAAAACTGGTGCATTGATGTATTGGAACTGACAGGTGGGAAATTGAAGCATAGAAAATTAAGAAAAATGAAAAAGAGAAAGAAGAGCTTGGATCTGAAAATGTGCCCTTATGGCATTTGAGATCAACATGGATCCAGATCAGCCTGTGCTTATGCATACTTGCACAGTCTAATCAATACCCATATTGTTCTCCAGCAGCTTCTTTATTTGCTGTGGCAACAGTAAGTTAGCAGAATAGATCTGTAGTATGATTTGAAAACATGTTTTGTCTAAAATGCTTTAGGGGACTTTTTCCAGATCTTGGTAATGTATTGATTACAATAAAACTAAAACACCCGTACTTGTACATGTAAATGATTTATTAGAAATAATTTAGATACAAACATGGATCAAATCTCATATTCATGGGGTACAAAAAAGATTGCTAAAAATAGAAATATTTTTAACATTCAGAAAAGGGACTAAAATCAAATAACATACAAAAATGCTGGATAACATAGAAAGGACGTTTTGACGAGTCGGTGCAGAATTACTGCATGTTAATATCAAGTTTCTCTCCATTGATTTCCTTAGTGGTCACAGCTTGTTTGACCCCCAATCAAACAACAAAATTTAAGGCTGGTCCAACCTTTAACCGCTTCCCAAACAAGACCTGGTTTTGATGTCCCTATTAGAAAAGGCTTGGGAAAACATTGAAACAAAAGAAGAAACTGCTGATAACCAGCAGTTTCTCCTTTTGTCTCAATATTTTCTATGTCATAGTTTACACAAGTCCTATCTTTAATAACATCCATTTTGTCATTTGTGGCAGTTTTTGAAGTGAATCACCCTAAAATTTTGTCGTTTGGGAAAGGGTGAATTGGCTAGATGGATACTGATTATGAATCAAGGCCAGTGAAATGCTGGTTATACATATTTCTTTGTTGTCTAAGGCTTTCTCGGTAACAGTTGCCAGAACCAGGCATTGTTTGGGATAGGATATCTAATTGACAAGAAAACCACTCTCCCTCTGCCCTAAAGCAGTCACTTATTTCAAAATATTTAGGGTATGATTAAAGCTTTATGTAATATGAACTTGCAATAGTTTTGCACTGACACTCCTGACTTATATAATTAAACAGTTCGTAAGCAGTTCTTTGGATTTATGTCTCTTATGTACAGAAAGTGTAAAGAATTATTTCAAAAGTAAAAAAAAGATGAGGTCAGTGTAAGTTTTATGAATAGATGAAAGTTTCAGAAGTAGGCATGTTCTGTTAGTGATAATATGTAAGAGCAACAACTATATCAAAGCTGTTAATGATATTAATGTATGTACATGTAAACATTTTGACCCTTTCCCAAACAACAGAATGTTAGACATGTCCTAATTGAAAAGTACTACAGGCAATAAAATAAGTGCAACAGTATAAAGTTTGTATGTTGTAGTATGAAATACATTGCCATAAAAGAATAAAATGTTATCAGCATTTTCTTTCATCCAATGCTTTCCAAAGCCCTTTCAATTAGATATGTCAGAACGAAAGCTTGTTTGGGAAAAGGTTAAAATTTAAATGTAAACAAGAGATGTTTGTAAAACATATATGCCCCCTCAAGGGCCTACATTTGATGTAGGTCAAAGTCCAAGGTCAAGTTAACAAGGTCCAAGGTCATGGTCAAATATGAAAGATCTTGGTAGGAGGTGTCTATGTGTGAAATATCAAATCTGTATATGTAATAGTAAAATGAAACATAGGCCAGGTTAAAGTTTTTAAAAGTAGGCCAAATGCCAAGGTTAAGGTCATGGTCAAATGTGAAAGGTCTTGGTTGGAGGTGTCCATGTGTGAAATATCAAGGCTGTAGGTGTAAAAGGACATGATATATATGCCTGGTTTCAGTCTTTTTAAAACTAGGTCAAACTCCAAGGTCAAGGTTGCAATATTCAAGGTCATGGTCAAAATGAAAGGTCTTGGTACATGTAGGAGGTGTCTATGTGTGAAATATCAAGGTTGTAGGTGTAATAGGACATAAGATAAAGGCTAGGTTAAAGATTTCTAAAAGTATGTAAAAATCAAAGGTCAAGGTCACACAGGCCAAGGTCATGGTCAAATGTGCAAGGTCTTGGTAGGAGGTGTCCATGTGTAAAATATTGAGACTGTATAGGTAACAAGACATGAGATATAGGCCTAGTTTAAGTTTTTTTAAAAGTAGGTCAAACTCCAAGGTCAAGGTCATGGTCAAAAGTGAAATATCTTGGTTGGAAGTGACCATGTGTGAAATATCAAGGCTGTATATGTAAAATGACATGAAATATAGGCCAGGTTAATGTATTATTAAAGTAGGTAAAACACCAAGGTCAAGGTCACAAGGTCCAAGGTCATGGTCAAATGTGAAAGGTCTTGGTCGTAGGTGTCCATGTGTCAAATATCAAGGCTATATGTGTAAAAGGACATGATCTATCGGCTAGGTTAAAGTTTTTTTTAAAAGTAGGTCAAAGTCCAAGGTCAAGGTCACAAGGTCCGAGGTCATGGTCAAATGTGAAAGGTCTTGGTAGGATGTGTCCATGTGTGAAATATCAAGGCTGTATGTGTAATAGCACATGAGATATAGGCCCAGTTTAATTTTTTTAAAAGTAGGTCAAACTTCAAGGTCAAGGCCACATGGTCCAAGGTCATAGTCGTATGTGATAGGTCTTGGTCAGAGGTTTCCATGTGTCAAATATCAAGGCCATATGTGTAAAAGGACATGATATATCGGCCAGGTTAAAGTTTTTTAAAAGTAAGTCAAACTCCAAGGTCAAGGTCACAAAGTCCAAGGTCATGGTCAATTGTGAAAGGTCTTGGTAAGATGTGTCCATGTGTGAAATATCAAGGCTGTATTTGTAAAAGGTCATGAGATATAGGCCCAGTTTATTTTTTTTCAAAGTAGGTCAAACTCCAAGGTCAAGGTCACAATGTCCAAGGTCATGGTTAAATGTGAACGATGTTGATAGGAGGTATCTTTGTGTGAGATATCAAGGCTGTATGTGTAAAAGGACATGAGATATAGGCAAGATTAAGAATTAAGTGTAAAATCAACAAAGGGCAATAACTCCAAAAAATTGATTGGCAGAGTTACGGTTCTTGTGCACTGCACCTCTCCATAATAAAATCTATTCACCTGTAAAGTTTCATGATTCTACCTTACATATTTTTTGAGTTGTGCTCCGGACAAGAATCAAGTTATAAAATCAACAAAGGGCAATAACTCAAAAAATTTGATCGGAAGAGTTATGGTTCTTGTGCACTGCACCTCTCCATAATGAGATCTATCCACCTGTAAAGTTTCATGATTCTACCTTACATACTTTTTGAGTTATGCTCCGGACAATAATCAAATTTGAAAATCAACAAAGGGCAATAACTCCAAAAACATGATCGGCAGAGTTACGGTTCTTGTGCACTGCACCTCTCCATAATGAGATCTATTCACCTGTAAAGTTTCATGATTCTACCTAACATACTTTTTGAGTTATGCTCCGGACAAGAATCGAGTTTGAAAATCAACAAAGGGCAATAACTCATAAAATTTGATCAGCAGAGTTGCGGTTCTTGTGCACTGCACCTCTCCATAATGAGATCTATCCACCTGTAAAGTTTCATGATTGTACCTTACATACTTTTTGAGTTATGCTCCGGACAAGAATCAACTTATAAAATCAACAAAGGGCAATAACTCAAAAAATTTGATCGGCAGAGTTACGGTTCTTATGCACTGCACCTCTCCATAATGAGATCTATCCACCTATGAAGTTTCATGATTCTACCTTTAATACTTTTCGAGTTATGCTCCGGACAAGGTTTGGTCTACGGACAGACCGACCGACCGACCGACCGACCGACCGACCTTCCGACCGACCGACACTTGCAAAACAATATACCCCCATTTTCTTCGAAAGGGGGCATAATAACTACATCTTATGATCTAATCATAATAAATTTTGTGACCATGATTTTTGTACAATCAACAAAATAAGATATACCTGTATATTACATATACCTGTACACATAAGCATTTGGGCATGTACATATCAAGAGATTGGCACAAAAAGAGTAAGAGCATATGAGCTGGTATCGTGATTGGTCCTTATGGCATTTAGAAAACTATATAGCCCGACAAGTTTATTCAAATGCAAAGATTGACCAGGATTGATGCTGCTCACAGAGAGACACTACTGATAAAGAAGCTATTTCAGAGAAGCATGGATCCTGATCAGACATTGTGTATGTACAGGCTGATCAGGATCCATAGCAGTCTCAAATGCCATAAGGGGCCTTCTTCAAAGCCGTGTGCGATTTAGGCCGGTAGAGCTCTTCTAGAAGTGGTAGCGTTAGTCTGGTACCTGCCTCTGATACACTACGTTGTAAAAGAATACAACGTAGTGTATCAGAGGCGGGAACAAGACTAACGCTACCACTTCTAGAAGAGCTCTACCGGCCTAAATCGCATGCGGCTCAAGAGTCAGGCTTACATACATACATGTAGTTATACATGCATACACCTAAAATACTAATCATATAGTAATCAAAATAACCCTGATAAAGATACCTTGTAAAACAAACTGACATTGTCTAAAACTGGAAGTCCAAACAATGTGTCAAGTCTCTCCTTTTCCCTCAATGTTTCCTTCTCAATTCAATCAGAATTTCAAGATTTTGTATGCTTTTACTTAGCAATAGCAATCTGTAACCTCTTTCAATTGTGTCCACTAAAAAATTTCATTTGCACAAACGTTAACAAAACAGAGTAAGATTAACTCAAAATTTGTGCTCTGTAGAGCAATAACATGGCTATTGACATTCAGGAACCTTTTCCCATTGGTTATACTATCAATAAGGCCCTTTCCCAACAACAGAATTTAGGTTGGTCCAATTTGAAAGGTGCTGCAGACGGCAAAATGGATGTTACTAAAGGTAAAATAAGTGAATGATGTAGCACAGAAAACATTGCGGCATAAGGAGAAAATGCTGATTATCAGCATTTTCTTCTTTTGCCTCAATGTTTTCGAAAGCCTTTTCATTAATAGGGGTATTAAAACCAGGTCTTGTTTGGGACTTTCCAAACGACAAAATTTAGGAATGGTTCTAATTGAAAAAAGTTTCTTACAACTAGAAAGATGTCACTGAAAACTGATTATCTACCATACATAGCATGGGAAATCCTTGGAGGGAAAAGGAGAAAATGCTGATTATCAGCATTTTCTTCTTTTCCTTCAAGGATTTCTAAACTACTGTTCTGTATGGACTTCAAAGGCAGGGTTTGTTTGGTTAAGGGTTTAGGTTATACATTAATACAGACTAGAAACACTACAAGCATTCAATGCATTCTATGACTAGTAAAAATATCACACTGAATTTCCAACAGAAAATCAAACTAATTGGGAATGCAACCATGAAAATCACAAGTTCAGATTTACTAAGTTTAAAGTTGAAATTAACCATCGCTGGACACATTTGTAAGACACATCATACACTGAAACTCTTTGTTTGTCTCCATAAAATAACTTTGGTGAGATTACAAAACAAGAGCTGTCCGAAGACAGCGCGCTCGACTTTCTAAGTTGCTTAGTATAAAGGGGGCATAACTCCAAATATAGTGGAGCCAGGGTCATGGGCCCTGGTAGTAAGGTAGAGGGTGTGATAGTGAATAAGTATTCTAAGTTTGGGTTGAATCCCTTTGATAGTATGGAAGTTATTGATGTTTGAAAAAAAACTTTAACCTTTGTTGCAACGCCGACGCCAACGCCGACGCCCGGGTGACAGTATAAGCTCTCATTTTCTTCGAAAGTCGAGCTAAAAAGGAAACTAAATGAATTGTTCTTTTCCCTCAATACTTTCTGCGGTATAATAAACTCGGGTTTTATCAGCTCTTATTTTGTTGTCTGCAGCAGATTTCATTCCTTTCAAATTGGATTACTTAAAATTAAGTTGTTTAGAAAAATCTTATAAATTTCACATCCCTCATAATAATAACCCATTTTAGCCCTTTCTCAAAGGCAAACAATAATGATTGTTATAATTTGAAAGATGTTGCTGACTACACAATGGATGTTGGCAAAGATACAATTTATGTAGATGGCACAAAAATATTGATTAATGAGGCTAAAGTAGATTGATGTTAGTTTTCATCATTTTCTTCATGTGCCCCAATTTTTCCGTAACATTTTCTAGTAAGTGCATCAAAAAGAGTAATTGTTTGGAAAAGGGCTAAATCAAAAGCAGATGTCATGTAAGTTGTATCTTCATACAGCAGTTGATCATGTACAAAGGCCAGAAAGACAAACAGTGTCTACAATAACAAAACATACAAGAGCTGTCCGAAGACAGCGCGCTCGACTTTCTAAGTTGTTTAGTATAAAGGGGCATAACTCCAAATATAGTGGAGCCAGGGTCATGGGCCCTAATAGTACGGTAGAGGGTGTGATGGTGAAAAAGTATTCCAAGTTTGGGTTGAATCCCTTTGATAGTATGGAAGTTATTGATGATTGAAAAAAATTTAACCTTTGTTCAACGCCGACGCCAACGCCGACGCCCGGGTGACAGTATAAGCTCTCATTTTCTTCGAAAAGTCGAGCTAAAAATCAAATTTCCTTTCTTCAACCAGAGCTACCGTAAATAGGAGGGTAAACGCTTTTAGAAATCCAGTGCATCATTTTTTTAACCAAATGTTGTAGGCACTCATTGGCATTGCCAATAGGGCTTCATGAACAATAATTGAAGTATTGGACATTGAAAACCCATTAGCCCTCTTATCTGTAGATCCAGAGCTAAAGATAAGAGAAGAAAATGGCTTTTTAAAATGCAAAATATATTTCAATGTTCATCAGACCCTGTATAGGTTGAGACGTTTCAAATAAGTGCCCACAACATAGGTATTGGATTATGCCCACAACATAGGTATTGGATTACAAGTAACAAATTTAGAATGTCTTTAGCCCCTCTTATCTGTTGCTCTGAGCTGTAACTTTGGTTTCATTGCAAAAACCTTGTAACTCCAGCTTAAGTCAATTTGGATTTACGAGGTTTGCAATAACACTGACAACATGTTACTCTGTACAGCCACTTAGTGGTAAAAGTATACTCATAAAATTCACTAATACAACCATCACTGTGTTCCTCTTTACTAATAACAAATCGCTGCTTTTCAACAAAAATATCGTAACAGCATCTTTTCTTAAGTTGCAGTTACTAGGTTTTTGTTGAAAAGTAACGAAATGGATAAAGCTTTTTACTAATAACAAATGAATAAAGCTAGTTTCTAGAAGCCAACACATCATCAATATTCTGATAGAGTGGATCAGTCTCTAGATTTCCTTGGGAGCCTCTATTTCCTACACTGTCTGGGGTCGGCATATCCACTGCCTCATCATATGAAGGCGGGCATAAATCATACGAAGGCGGGATTAAATCATTCCTGACTACATAAATATCGTCATCATCATCATTACCAGCATGACGTTGACCTTGACCTGTTGGTCGCCTATAATGTCTAGTTGGATTCCTTTGTCCTGGATTTGGATTTGCACTTAAAGATGGCTGAGTCACTCTACCCACAATTCTTTCACTTCCTGTAGACTGGTTATTTGAATTTGTGTTAATTTCCTCAAAATGCACAAAATCTTCATGACTTCTGTGACACAGTCTACATTGAGTCGTGTCCTCAAGGACCAATCCCTGTGAGTCGACGTCGACAACGTGAGCAAAGTCTTCGTGATTTCTGTGACAGACGGTGCACCTACCATCTGCTCCTTGAGTGCCTGCAAATGATATTGAGCATTGTTACATCTTACATTGACAAATCTTTAAATTCAATGCCATCCAAATTGATTTCTACAAAGGCCCTACTCTCATTTCAAGGGTGATGCAGACAATTTGCCTTTCAAATCTTAATCTGTGAACACATAAAATACTGCCACATTCTATCACACAGTTTTGATATCCTACAAGAGTTTAGATTACTGATTAGAAACTTGTGAGGGAAAAAATAAATGCTGACTGAAATTGCAGACTCATTCTTTTTCATAACATTTTTTTTTTGTCTTCAATGACCGCTTTCAAATTGGACATCTCTGTTGTTTGAGAAGGCACTAACTCTTTCCCAAACAACAAAATTTTAGAGTTGTCTAACTCCCAAGCTGCTATAGACAACAAAAGGGATGTTGTTAAAGATATATTTTGTGCATATTATAGCACAGAAAATATTGAGACAAAAGGAGAAACTGCTGGTTATCAGCAGTTTCTTCTTTTGCTGCAATGTTTTCCCAAGCTTACTTCATTAGGGACATCAAAACCAGGCCCAGGTTTCTCGAAAAAACTTATGTACATACTCATGAGAACATGCTCAACTTCAAAGGAATACTCTCCAACGTTGAAGGGTATTCAATTTAAGTTCAAGTGGACTTTGTGCCATTTGAGCACGGTGCTCAGATTTGAGCATGAGAATGTACTTACGTTTTTCCCAGAAACCGGGGCCAGGTCTTGTTCGAGAAAGGTTAAACTACATGTTCACACCTTTGATATGGTGTTACAGAAAATCACTAAGTAAGGTCAAACTTAGCGGGCTCGAAGTATATCACTTCGGTGTATGTGTGTGCAAGTATGAACGGTTTAGTGTAAATCTTTGAAATGAAAGAATTTCTTTTTTGACAGGCATTTCTTATCTACATGTTAAGCAAGCGATAAATAAAAATATTCATTAATACAATTCAGTTGAACTATAATCCTCTTTAGTTAATAAAATATAGATCAATTTGTTACTTCAAGAACAATTTATTTTCTCTATCAATTTAATTGAATACTTTTTGGTCAAATATTGATTAATAAAGGGAGGTAATATTGCCAGTGAGTATATAACAAGAGGGCCAAGATGGCCCTGTATCGCTCCACTGGCTTTTAGACATTCAGACTACGAAATTCTTCAAGGTCTATCCAAAGAAGAATCATGCTACGCCAGAATGAAATCCAATAAATGATTATGGAGCAGAAATGTTTTTAAAATTTTCTTAAAATTACACTGCTTCAAATAGCGAAAAATAAGCCTAGCCCACAGCTGCCAAGCTTTTCATCCGATCGTGAAGAAATTTTTAAGAGATTCATGCAAGGAAGATTCCTGTGAAGTTTGGTTGAAATTGGTCCTGCAGTTTTGTAGAAGAAGATTGTTTAACAATTTTTCGAAAATTCAATTTAATTAAATTAATTAAAATTTAAGTTCTACACAGTTTTTTTTTTTTTTTTTTTTTTTTTTTTTTTGTCGAATTTAGAGGAGATTCATGCAAGGAAATTCATGTGAGGTTTGGTTAAAATTGGTCCGGTAGTTTTGGAAAAGAAGATTTTTCGAAAATTTGATTTAACTTAATTTATCAAAATTTAAGTTCTACACATAATTTATTTCTTTGAAGGAATTAAGAAGAGATTCATGCAAGGATCATTTTTGTAAAGTTTGGTTGAAATTGGTCCAGTAGTTTTGGAGAAGAAGAATTTTAAAGATTTTTCGAAAATTTAATTTAATTAAATTAATTAAAATTTGAGTTCCGCACGGATTTTATTCTTTTGAAGGAATTTGGTAGAGATTCAATGACATGCAAGGAAGATTTCTGTGAAGTTTGGTTGAAATTAGTACAGTACTCTTGGAGAAGAAGAATTTCTAAAGATTTTTCGAAAATTTAAATCAATTAAATTAATTAAAATTCAAGTTCCGCACGGATTTTATTCTTTTGAAGGAATTTGGTAGAGATTCATGCAAGAAAGATTTCTGTGAAGTTTGGTTGAAATTGGTCCAGTAGTTTTGAAAAAGAATTTTTAAAGATTTTTCGAAAATTCAATTCAATTAAATTAATTAAAATTCAAGTTCTGCGCGGATTTTATTCTTTTGAAGGAATTTGGTAGAGAGTCATGCAAAGAAAATTTCTGTGAAGTTTGGTTGAAATTGGTCCAGTAGTTTTGGAGAAGAAAATTTTTTAAAGATTTTTCGAAAATTTAAATCAATTAAATCAATTAAAATTCAAGTTCTGCGCAGATTTTATTCTTTTGAAGGAATTTGGTAGAGAGTCATGCAAAGAAAATTTCTGTGAAGTTTGGTTGAAATTGGTCCAGTAGTTTTGGAGAAGAAATTTTTTTAAAGATTTTTCGAAAATTTAAATCAATTAAATCAATTAAAATTCAAGTTCTGCGCAGATTTTATTCTTTTGAAGGAATTTGGTAGAGAGTCATGCAAGGAAGATTTCTGTGAAGTTTGGTTGAAATGGGTCCAGTAGTTTTGGAGAAGAAGAATTTTTCAAGATTTTTCGAAAATTTAATTTAATTTAATTAATTAAAATTCAAGTTCTGCACGGAATTTATTTTTCTGAAGGAATTTGGAAAAGGTTCATGCAAGGAAGCTTCCTGTGAAGTTTGGTTGAAATTGGTCCAGTAGTTTTGGAGAAGAAGATGTTCAAAGAAAAAGTTGACGCACGGACGGACGGACGCACGGACGGACGGACGGACGGACGCACGCACGACGGACACAGGGCCATGACATAAGCCCCGCTGGCCTTCGGCCAGTGGAGCTAAAAATATCAAATTATAATGCTAAAGAGTTCAATTTACTGAAACACAGCAAAATAACCCTTTTCATAAAACCAACGGGTTAGAAAACCTGTCAGAGAAATCAATATTGGAAAAGCTACTAACTCATCTGTCAATTTGATCTCCAGGGACTGTATGCGCTAACAACTCAATTAAGGTACCCGAACCCTCAAACGCACCAAAGAGCCAGAGGCGAAATTTGAAAAGTGCAAATAATTCCTAAACTGTGTTACATTTCCATTCCAAATACAAGCATAAGCATTTTGCATGGTTTAGAATTTTGAATTAATGCATACTTATGAAAATATTTGACAAAAATGTTAAAAATTACCTCCCTTGCATATGAATATAGAGTAAAGTAATAACTGTAAATTATTTTCTTCTTGAAGCATAATCTTGAAATCTGGCATGGTGAATCAACGTATGTGAAGCGTATTTACTAGACTGGTACCCATTCGTGTAAATAACTGAATTTACGACTGGGAACAGGTACTGCATTCTGTCCTTTGATTGGTCAATCGATATAATCGATAGACCAATGAAACGGCTCAGTGTATGGAAAGCGTCACCTGTCCAGGCAATTGGATCACCAAGGACAACTCTATCGAATCATACCTTGGATGGATCTCGTAGTACTACTTTCAGACTATGAATAGAATAGAATAGAACAAAAATTCAAAACGTTCGTCTGTGGCTAATGTCAAGAATGACGCGACAATGATACTGAAATACATTGTTTGCAGTTCCAGTGTCCTCTCTTTTTGGAATGATTACAACCTACAAGTCCCGCAAGTTGCCATGGTTGTGCATTTGGTTGACCGTGGAAAACTACTTTATGAAGCGTAGCCACTTCCGGCTAAGAAATCCAATTTTTTTCAAGATTTCTTCATACACACACATCCAAGGTATGATTCGATAGAGTTGTCCTTGGTGATCCAATTGCTGTCCAGGCCGTCTGAGTGACCGTCAGATATTAGCTATTACCGTACTTAAATCCGTAGTAGATTTCAGGTACGGGAACCAGACTACGTATTTACAAGTGTGTGAAATTTTATGCATTTCATATGGCTAGAAAGTGTAGATTTTTTTAGGGTCTGTAAACCTTAAATCAATTTGCTTGGCTGATTGTAAATTACCTTGCAAGAAATTGATCCGATTGGACAAGACATATGTCTCTGCAAATCATTTTAACCCTCTCCCACACATTGACGCTTTTGGACGTTAAACAAAACAAGAGGGCCAGAATGGCCCTATATCGCTAACCTGAAAGAAGTTTGTGACACGCCCACTTTTTTTTTACAAATCAAAAATTTGTGAACAAATTTTGAAAAGGGTCACTCAAGGAACATTGTTGCCAAGTTTGGTTCAAATTGGCCCAATGCTTGATTTTTAAAGAGTTTTCTTATGATTTCTCTAAGTCTGATAACCCTGCCCTTCTACACACACATTTTTAGACGACAAAGAAAATTTGTGTACGCATTTTTAAAAGAGTCACTCAAGAAAAATTCTTGCTAAGTTTCGTTCAAATTGGCCCAATGTGTTTTTTAAAGAATTTTCTTAGGGTGTCTCTAACTTCGATAAGCCAAGCCCTGCCACGCCCGCTTTATCTGACGAATCAAAATCCGCAAACAAATTTTAACAAGAGCTTCGCAGAGCGGCGCATATACGCCCGAGAGGGGCTTGTCAGTAAAAATTGGCCATTTTTTCAATTCAAGGCAGATAATTCAAACATGAAAAGTTATCAAAATTTTGTTTGCACAACAAGACACCATAGAGATTCATTGTGGCTAGTTTGATTAAATTCTGGTTGAAACTGTAGAAGTAGCGCACAGGAGAAAATGGGCATTTTTGAGAAAATGGGCATTTTTCCTTAAATTTAAGGGCAGATAATTCAAGAACAAAAACAGTTATCTAAATTCCGTAAGCGGTGTGCACAACTAGACACCATGGAGATTCATTGTGGCAAGTTTGATCAAAACTGTAGGAGGAGTTGCGCACACAAGAAAATGGACATTTTTTTAATTCAAGGGCAGATCATTCAAGAACGAAAAGAGTTGTCTGAATTCCGTAAGTGAGGTGCACAACTAGACACCATGGAGATTCATTGTGGCAAGTTTGATCAAATTCCGATCAAAACTGTAGGAGGAGTTGCGCACACAAGAAATTGCTAATGGACGGACAGACGGACGGACAGACGGACGAGCGGGGCCATAACATAATACGACCCTTCGGGCGTATAAAAAGAGTCACCCAAAGAATATTTCTGTAAAGTATGCTTCAAATTGGGCCAACGGTTGATTTTTAAGTCCGAGAAGCCATGTCCTGCCACGCCCACTTTTTCTGACGAATCAAAATTTGCGAACAAGTTTTGAAAAGAGTCACCCAGGGAACATTACTGCCAAGTTTGGTTCAAATTGGGCCAACGGTTGATTTTTAAGGAATTTTCTTAGAATTTCTCTAAGTCCAAT
Source organism: Fragum sueziense (assembly GCA_963680895.1). Taxonomy (NCBI): domain Eukaryota; kingdom Metazoa; phylum Mollusca; class Bivalvia; order Cardiida; family Cardiidae; genus Fragum; species Fragum sueziense. The sequence goes on from OY804597.1 coordinate 10,206,547, forward strand.
AATTCACGCCCTGCCACGCCTACTTTTCGTGACAAATCAAAAATTCAACAACAAAGTTTGAAGAGTGTCACCCAAGGAACATTTCTGCCAAGTTTGGTTCAAATTGGGCCAATGCTTAATATTTAAAAAATTTTCTTAGGATTTCTCTAAGTCCGATAAGCCACGCCCTGCCACGCCCACTTTTTTTGACGAATCACAAATTTGCGAACAAGTTTTGAAAAGAGTCACCCAAGGAACATTTCTGCCAAGTTAGGTTCAAATTGGCCCAATGGTTGATTTTTAAAGAATTTTCTTAGGATTTCTCTACGTCCGATAAGCCACGCCCTGCCACGCCCACATTTTTTGACGAATCAAAAATTTGTGAACAAGTTTTAACAAGAGCTGTCACTGAAAGATGACAATGCCCCCGACACCGCTTTGATTTTAAATTATGGCCAATCTATGTTCAAGGTCAAGGTCATCCAGGGGTCAAGGTCACCAAAGTATGTGCCTACAGAAAGGTAATGTACCAAGGAATGTTGTGGTAAAGTATGAAGCGAATATGTTAAGTAATAAGGAAGTTATGGCCAATGTTAAAGTTTTTGGACGGAATGATGGACGGACGGACGGACAGACAGACGGACGGACGGACGGACAAGTCAAATTTATGATGCCTCCCTATCGGGGGCATAAAAAGGGTCACCCAAGGAACATTTCTGCCAAGTTAGGTTCACATTGGCCCAATGGTTGATTTTAAAGAATTTTCTTAGGATTTCTCTAAGTCCGATAAGCCACGCCCTGCCACGCCCACATTTTTTGACAAATCAAAAATCCGCGAACAAATTTTGAAAAGGGTCACCTAAGGAATATTCCTGCCAAGTTTGGTCAAAATTTACCGAATGGTTTAGGAGGAGAAGATGTTTAAAGAAATGTGAACGGACAGACGGACGGACGGACGGTGAGTGACCACAAAAGCTCCCCATGAGCACTTTGTGCTCAGGTGAGCTAAAAAGGGTCACCCTAGGAACATTTCTGCCAAGTTTGGTCAAAATTGACCAAATGGTTGATTTTTAAGGAATTTTCTTAGAATTTCTTTAAGTTCAATAAGTCACACCCTGCCACGCCCACTTTTCCTGACGAATCAAAAATTCACGAACAAATTTTGAACAGAGTCACCTAAGGAACATTTCTGCCAAGTTTGATTCAAATTGGGCCAGTGGTTGATTTTTAAAGAATTTCCTTAGGATTTCTCTACGTCCGATAAGCCACGCCCACTTTTTTTGACGAATCAAAAATTTGCGAGCAAGTTTTGACAAGAGGACCATGATGGTCCTATATCGCTCACCTGAACCTAAATGATATGAGCAACACTTTTGTTCAATTCAATTAATATTTATTACTTTAAGACTGAAAAGAACTTATGGTCAATAAGGTTGTGAAAATCTAACTCATCCAAGATCTAAATTATGGTGCCAAACATTGTACAGGGCTCCAGATAAGAGGGGTGGTGACTTTTCAAACTGCAATAATGCTGTCAGTGATCATCCAACCCTATGTTGTAGGTACTCATTTGTATCGTCTCGTCGAGACGATTCAAATGAGTACCCACAACATAGGATTTGAATTCGAAAAAACAATGTTAGTATGTCTTCACCTCCACTTATCTGTAGCCCTGATTGTATCCAAGTTTTGTCTTGATTGATAAATAATTGTAGATTCTAGAGTATAAACAAGGTCGAAAACAGCCGAAAACAACAATTTTGTCAATTCTAAGGGCACAAAACGCTCGACTTTCTGATCCGATCAGACTGAAAATCAATCTCATATGGGATCTTATGGTTCCCAACATTGTGTCCAAGTTTTGTATAGATTGATCAATAATTGTAGATTCTAGAATGTAAACAAGGTCGAAACCAGCCGAAAAATGGCAATTTTGTCAAATTCAAGGGCACATAACTCTCAACATTCTCGTCAGATCAGACTGAAAATCAAACTCATCCAAGATCTTATAGTCCCCAACATTGTGTTTAAGTTTTGTCTTGATTGATAAATAATTGTAGATTCTAGAGTATAAACAAGGTCGAAAACAGCCAAAAACAGCAATTTTATCAAATTCAAGGGCACATTACTATTGACTTTCTAATCACATCAAACTGAAAATCGAAGTTACCTGAGATTTTATAGTCTCCAACATTGTGTCCAAGATTTGTCTTGATTGGTCAATAATTGTAGATTCTAGTGTGTAAACAAAGTCGAAAACAGTAAAAAACAGCAATTTTGTCAAATTCAAGGGCACATAACTCCTGACTTTCTGATTAGATCAGACTGAAAATCAAACTAATCCCAGATCTTATGGTCCAAGACATTGTGTCCAAGTTTTGTCTTGATTGAATAATAATTGTAGATTCTAGAGCGTAAAAAAGGTTGAAAACAGCCGAAAATGGCTATTTTGTCAAATTCAAGGGCACGTAACTCTTGACTTTCAGATCAGATCAGACTGAAAATCAAACTCATCTGAGATCTTTAAGTCCCCAACATTGTGTCCAAGTTTTGTCTTGATTGACCCTTTCCCACACATTGGCGCTTTTGGATGCCCCACAAAATAAAGGCTTTGGAAAACATTGTGACAAACAATTTCTTCATTACCCACAATGTTTTCTACCAAGAAAGACCAAAAAATGTTAAATTTTGTTCAATGGAACTTGTCGTCTGCAACACCTATGATTTTGGACTAGGCTAAAATTTTGTTGTTTGGTAATGGGTTAATAAGAGTGTAAATCTATTTATATCCTCTATCAAACTAGATAACTCTACTTATACTGAAGTAAAGTAGTGTCAGAGTTTCTTCCCTTAGATTAACTCTTTTTTGAATACAGCAAAAAAGTGGCAATTTTGCCCAATTCAAGGGCACATAACTCTCATCTTTCTGGTCAGATCAGACTGAAAATTCACCTCATCCAAGATCTTATGGTCTCCAACATTATGTCAAAGTTTTGTCTTGATTGATCAATAATTGTAGATGCTAGAGTGTAAACAAACTTAAAAACAGCATTTTTTGACATTCAAGGGCAGATAACTCCGCACTTTCTGGTCCGATCAGGCCCATAATCGAACTTGTCCGAGAACTTATGATCATACTTGTTTTGGCCAAGTTTGATCAAGATTGAGTAACTTTTGTGGATGCTAGAGTGTAAACACCCCAAATGTTGACGGACGGACGGACGCCAGACAAAAAGTGACCACAATAACTCACCTCGAGCACTTCGTGCTCAGGTGAGCTAAAAAGGGTCACCCAAGGAACATTTCTGCCAAGTTAAGTTCAAATTGGGCCAATGGTTGATTTTTAAAGAATTTTCTTAGGATTTCTCTAAGTCCGATAAGCCACGCCCTGCCAAGCCCACATTTTTTGACGAATCAAAAATTCACGAACAAGTTTTGAAAAGGGTCACCCAAGGAACATTCCTGCCAAGTTTGCTTGAAATTGACAAATGGTTTAGGAGGAGAAGATGTTTTAAGAAATGTGAACGGACAGACGGACAGACGGACGGACGATGAGTGACCACAATAGCTCCCCATGAGCACTTCGTGCTCAGGTGAGCTAATAAAGGCTTTGGAAAACATTGTGGAAAATGAAGAAATTGCTTGTGACAAGCAATTTCTTCATTTCCCACAATGTTTTCTACCAAGAAAGACCAAAAAATGTTAAATTTTGTTCAATGGAACTTGTCGTCTGCAACACCAATGAGTTTTGACTAGGCTAAAATTTTGTTGTTTGATGATGGGTTAATTGATATGTGATCTAGATATTGCACTAGTTTGTGAAAACAAAACCTGCTGATCAAAGTAATCAGGCAAAACCGAAACAGAGCAACAGATAAGAGGCAATCTAACTTTGTTATTTCAAATCCAAACCTAATGTTGTTTGTACTCATTTGAATCGTCTCAATGAGACGATTCTAATGAGTGCCTACAACATGGGGTTTGATAAGCAATAAATGAAATATTGCATTTTGCAAAGTGATAACGGCTTCTTAGATCTGTAGCTATGCCGAATTATCGACATACCAACAATACAGGTTTGACTGTGAATACTGTCTGCGGTTTCCTGGTCGCCGAGCGGCATGCTGGAATATCGGACCGACGGTGGGGTAGAATGACCATCTAGATGGCGTAATGGTTGATGAGAGTGCGGTGATTGGTCATGTTCCGCTGCGTAATGTCTCTTTGACCAGCGTTTTATCTTTAAAGCTTTATACACAATACAACCTAGTAGAGGAATGATTATGACGACTATAATACCGACGACGATGATGATGGCGGACGAAACGTGCGTCTCTGTCTCATGATCTGTAATAAATAAATATAGCAACTGATTAATGTTTGGGTCCATAAATGACAAGAGCGAAGTAACAATATAAGTACACATATTTGACATTTTTCTGTGATGCAGCCTAATACTGCAAAACCATGATAATTTACACAAGGTCAGGTCATCCAATGTAATAGGACTCATCCCAATAAGAGAAAGGCAGACATGTTACAACATTAGGTCGGAGAAGATACCAATTTATATCCACCACCATCGAAGGCATATATAAAATTTCTTTCAATATTTCTATGCTATAAAAATCACATTTTCTATTCAAGACAATCACATAGTTTTTTATGACGGTCACATAGATCATTATCTCATCTGCAACTCCTTCCAAATTGGAGTAGTTTGAAAATACGCTGTTTAAGAAACGGTTTTAAAATACAGTTAAAAACCTTATTGTTCGGACAGAATTAATTAATTAATTATTTTGTTGTCCGATTTCTTCGGAAAATATTTTGAATAGTGTCCGAAAATTTTGGATTGATTTCAGCATGTCCCGAAAATTTTGGTTCCCAACTTCAAAGTAGAAACAGTCGAGTGGTGGTATTAGATCTAGATCTGATATGATCGCAAAATGGTTTCAAGGTTCGATAAATTTGTGCAAGTCAAATGTTAAATATTGCCTAGATCACGTGATGCGATATTCGCTTGCTATACAGTTTTGCATTTGAAAGGCGAGTTCATCTTTTTATTATTTTCTTTTTCAAATCCATTTTGGGAATCACTTTGGGCGCCGCTATAAAGAAAATGATTCGTAGCCTACCAAAAATTCTAACAAAGAAGCGAACAAAACGCGACCGATTATGGAATATTTCTTTTAACTTTTCGCGTTGACAAATTTCCTGTAGATTGAATAAAACGCAGGCTTTTGACCAGATTTTATTTCTTGGGGGAATGATAAAAGTACCTTGTAATAATAAATCTAAGTCTAACAATGATTATCCAACTAGATCTAATTTTTTTGGGAAGATTTGACTTTGACCTTTGAATCGGCAGACTAAATGACTTGCGGAGATGAAAATCCATAAGGTTTAACTACGGTATAAATATTGGGTAGTTACGCGGTTATTGAATGGAGAAATGGTGAGAGAGAAAAGCATGTTTCCTAATATAACCACATGGTCAGCGGTCCCTTTGATGTGAGACGCGCACGACGACCTTCACTCATGTACTTAGAAATCGGTCAACACAGTCGAGGTTGATGTCGCGTGCCTGTAATCAGTTATATGTCAATCACTTTCGGGTACAGTTTGGGGGCGGAGCAAACAAATTTTGTTACATATGATTACATATGGTTGTAATTCGGTTTCATTCCCTGTCAATCACTTAGGATATGCTATCCCATCATGCATTTAACTAAAAACGAAAGCAACGTAACAACAGAGTATACTAAATGCTGTTACAACATTGTTGATAAGACCGGGAATTAATGGGAATTAACGAAAGCTTGTAGTTGGAAAATTTAACACAGAGTACGGAATTTATTCTTTCGCTTGCAAAGAAGGTACTCTTATCATAGTTTCATTTTTGTACACAAAAACCATTGAATATACAGTAAAAGCTTCTTTTGTTCCGAGTCATGCATTGAATCGACATAGATCTTATTCTAAGTCAAAGTGGCTGCGATCGTAAGTTTCTGCGATCGCATTGCCTGAATTTGACCAGATAGATTATTTTTCCAATATCTTTACCTGTAATGAAGTGTCAATCGATCTTTTAGAGATAAACACACACCTTTCAAAATACCACGCTAATTACCTGACAACTTGCTAAATGTTGGGTGTCAAACAATTAAGGATTTTTAAACTAGCAACGAATGTAAATGGCTTAATGCACAAAATTATCGATTTTCTTTGTTGATCATAGCGTGTATTATAACTTGCGTTATCACACACAATATATCGTGTCCGAAAATTAAGGGATGACCATTTGACCAAATGTCCGAAATTAGGGACATAAAAAAAAAAAATTATTTTGAAGAATTATAGGTAGTGTCCGATCTTTTAGGGTGTCCGATCACTTCGGGATATTACGGTATTCTCTAGAGTAATTCACCTTGTCAGTCAGAAGTAAAACAACTTGGGTGTTTATACAATAACATGCACTTACAATAATGTTGTACGGACCCTTCAAGTTTGTGACTTACTTGTTAATGTGATGTTGAATTTAAAGTTGTAATTACGAAGGTGTGAATCTGATTTGTACAGAATAATGCGTAGATTGCTGCCAGCGTCTGTGTAGAATTTAGCAGAACCTGGTGTGTTCCAACATGTTAGGTTCACCTGAAACAAACAGATGATTAACTCCTTCCCGAACAAGACCGGGATTTGACGTCCCTGGAAGAAAAGGCTTTGGAAAACATTGAGGCAAAATAAGAAAATGCTGATAATCAGCATTTTCTCCTTTTGCCTCAATATTTACTTGGCAATATTGTACACAAATCCAGTCTTTATTTATATTCATTTGTCATCTGAAGCAGCTTTCAAATTGGACCACCCTAAAATACTGCTATTTAGAAAACATCAAGATCAATATTTTGACACAAATGAATGGGGTTTAACGACTCTTTCAACAGCTATGGCCATATTGCAGTGCATCTAACCATAGAGCACCTAACAACAGATTTGTGTCATTCCTCTCACCAGTACAACCACAACATCCTTTCTGAGCCTCCAACTGCTTTCCCACATATCGTCGGTGCTATGACAAAATTGCATAACTTGAATTTTGCTCCAAACCCATTTTTTTTCAGGAGAGCCAAAAAACCTTTTAAGTACTTTTAACTGCTTTAAAAAATGTGCTGACAAAATTGTGTAACTCAATAACTGCATGAACAATTCATCTTCTTTAAGGTAAAATAAGGTAATTGAACATAACTTACGGTTCATTTATTGGTCAAAGTAGAAGAAAAACAGAGGAGAATGCCATTTCTCAGCCTTTTATTACTTTCGTGTAAAAAATTTGTCTATGTTTAACGCATTTTTGTCAGCTAAATCGAGTTACGCAATTTTGTCACATGATAATTGAAAGGGTTCTAATAGGTGTAGAGAAACGCCATTTTAACAGAATAAACGCTCCTACAGACTTATTAGTAGAAAGCATTTATAAACGAAAATTGACAAAATTGCGTAACTAATTTGTTACACAATTTTGTCATAGCACCGACGATATGTTTATGATTATCCAACCATTGGTGGGAGACAAACATTTGAAAGGATGTCTGCCATGGCCAGGGATCAAACCCAGGACCTCATGGGGGATAGTCTGATGTGTTACCAACTGTGATAGGAACGTGGCTTTGATACAAATGAAGGTTGTTTTATAAGGAAATGTTTATTAAGCTCATCAAGTTTCATAATTTAGATGATTTTAACATTACAATAATATGATACATACCACTGTAGACACTTCTTTCTCAAAGAACTGATACGGTGACTGTTCAAACAGTAGGTACACTCTACACTCGTTGTTAAAGTATGTCTCAAACTGTATGAGGGTCGACAACTTTGTGACGTCACGCGCCGGGCCAAACTTCATCTCACACTCCTTGAAGGACTGCTCCGAATTCAGTTTACCAAAAATTACAATGACATCATCGTCTTCCAACCATTTTGTCAACACATGAGATTTCTGACAAACTTGACTGTTGTCCAAGTGATCTAAAATTAAAATTTGATTTAGATAGAAAAATATGTACAAACTCCCCAACATTGAAGCTTTTTGATATCCACTGGATAAATGTTTTGGAAAGAACATATTGTGAAATTTGATTTGATTTGATTTGATTTATTCGTGAACATACACATACATGTCATACATTAAAACAAATACAAGAGATCATAAAACAAAGCATCACAGATGTAAAGTATGTAGAGATCTATAGGTAGCACAGACAGATTTACAATTATCACAATTCATGTTTGATTTAAAGATTAACAATCATAGTCTCAAAATATTGGTTTGTTTGTTACTTTAGATTTCTAGACAATAATGTATATATATACACACAGGATAACCCATGAAAGTTTTACAACTTGTTTCCAATGGGGTCCTATAGTAGTGGTATGGCTCAAAGTGAGCCATATTTTAAGTTTTAAAGAAAAATTTATGAAAATTTTATGAATTAAAATTTCCACACAGACCAATATAGTGTAACTATGACATAGGTCTAAAATATATTATTGAGATATACATATGTTATATTCTTATTGCACGAAAATCAAACTTTCAAGCATAGGTTACGGATTAAGACAATAAATATTAATAAAAGATATATTCTGACTCTCCACAAATTTTCATGTTTTGAGTGAGATAAGACTTAACTTTCTTTTTAAAATCAGTTTTATTTGTAGAATTTTTCACCATTATTGGGAGACTGTTCCAGTCCTTAATAGATTGGTGATAAAAGGTGTTGGCTGTAAAACTGTTAACTGATTGGATATAAAAGTTACATTTACTATTTCTACTGTTGTAAGAGTGTGTCTTAGAGACCAAGCTAAAATTTTCTAACATATAAGATGGACATGTTTTATGATATATTTTATGAACATGATTCAGCCTTAGCTGTTTGACCCTATTTTCAACATTCAACCACCCAATACTACTAAAATCTTTTACATTCAATGAGTATCTAAAATCATGATCATGAATAAACCTTACAACTTTATTTTGAGCAACCTGCAATCTATTTTTCAATTGTTTGGTGATACCACTATACCATGAAGAACTAGCATAGTCAAATTGACACTGAATAAGAGCATTACACAAAAGTTTTTTCATATTCATGTTTAAACAATTTTTGTGTCTATACAAAAATTTAAGTCTAGCATTCACCTTTTTTCCTATACTATTAACAATAGATGTACCTGAAAGATCATCATCTAACACAGAACCAAGATACTTGACAGATGATTGTGAATTAATAATATGGTTATTACATTCAACTTTAAAGTTCTTTACTTTAGATAACTTTCTCTTTGAGCTAAAAAGTATACATTCTGTTTTGCCAAGATGAAGGGAAAGTCTATTATCCACCAACCATTTACTGCAGTTTTCCAATTCAGTGCCCAAAACTTTACTAATAACCTGTGGATCTTTGTGAGAAAACAGTATAGCACTATCATCTGCATATAAAATAAGTTTACATTTTTTACTAATACTAATACTCATATCATTGACATAACATAGAAAAAGCAGAGGCCCTAAAATACTTCCCTGGGGTACACCACAGGTGATATTCATTGACTCAGACATTGTGTTATTAACATTTACTACTTGACTACGTTCAGATAGGTAAGATTGGAACCATTCCACTGACTCAACTCCCATTACCTTTAGTTTATTACACAAAATGTTATGGTCTACAGTGTCAAATGCCTTCTGTAGATCTAACATAATCATACCAGTATACAGGCCTTTGGAGGATTGATTTTTTATGTGGTCAGTAAGGTGTATAAGACAAGAGTCAGTAGAATAATTACATCTAAAACCACTTTGGAGTTCATATAAAAGACCATTTTTAATACAAAAAGATTCTAACTGTGTATATACCGCTCTCTAATATTTTTGACACAATGGACAAGATACTGACTGGTCTGTAGTTAGATACATCTGATCTATTATTCTTTTTGAAAAGTGGTTTGACTTTAGCACATTTCAGCTCACTAGGAACTCTGTTAGACGTAATAGAGCTATTTATTAGAAAAGTTATGTGAATCTTTAAAAATGGAGCAGCATCTTTCAAAAATCTTGCAGGAATATCATCCAGTCCTGTACTTTTAGAACAATTTAATTTACAGAGTTCTTTGAAAATGAAATTTTCACTTACAGTCTTAAGTTTAAACTTAATACCAGTTGGATTCCTGTCTTTGTAAAAATTAATAAAAGATTCAGAATCAGCACTAAAAAAATTATAAGGGTTTGGTAATTTGTTTACTAGAACAGAAGCTACAGTTGTGAAAAATGTATTAAAGTGACTAGCAATTTTATGTGCTTCAAAACAATTTTCATTGTCAATGTTCAAAACAACATTTGGAGAAGATTTTGACTTGTTACTGTATCCAAGATCTTTCAGCTGTGACCACAATTTCTTAGAATTATGCTTATTTTCTTCTAGCTGATGTGAAAAATATTCTGATTTTGCATTTTTCACTAGTCTTTGAACTAAATTTCTGTATTGACAATACTTAGTGTACATATCTTTGTCCTTGGATTTTTTAAATTTGTAAAGAAATGCATCCCTAATGCTAATTTGTTCTAAAATATTTGAGTCTAGCCAGGGTTCACTCCTTTGCTTAAGTCTGATTTGCTTTATAGGGGCTATAGCATTCAAAACTGATAAAAAATTATCTTTAAAAGATATCCAAGAGTCTTCCACTGTTTTGGCAGTAAACATACTAGACCAGTCACATAGTTTTAGATTGTGAATAAAAGTATCAGCATTATAGTTTTTCAAAGACCTAATGACAATGTTTTTATGTTTATTAAAAACTCCTCTCTGAATTTTTCTACTACAAAAAACAGGAAGATGATCACTTAACCCTACAGGTAGGGTACCAGACTGGGTAATTTTGTCAGGATGACTACATATGACATGATCAAGAAGGCTTGTAGAGCTATCTGAAATCCTGGTTGGTTCTGTAATGATTTGAGTTAAATTGAAAATACTGAGTATTTGTAAAAAACTCTTATACAAAGAACATTTCTTATTCAGAAAACAAATATTAAAATCACCAAGGATAAACCACTCAGTGTCAGATCTAATTTTGAAGAAATGACAACCAATATTTTCATTTTCCACAATGTTTTCTACCCAGAAAGAGCCAACGTCATGTAAAATTCCATTCGCATGAAATTGTTGTCTGCAGCATCTTTAAATTTGGACCAATGTAGACTTTCGCTGTCTGGTAATATTTTAGTTGTAACACAAACAGCACAATTCAAATATTGATGAATAAAAATTGACCTTTTAAACACTGTAGAATAAGTTCATATCTCAAACTTCATTCTTTGCTCATAAGAAAATTGTGATTTAAATCTAATCCATTTCCAATGATGGCCTTAGTTGGAGAAGCTTGTAAAGACACTAATAGAAAAGATACTGTGTGTGACAATCTATTCTTTCATCAACAATAACAGCCTAACTATACTTACAGTACTCTACAGCCTGTATAGATCTGATTGTCAATACAACCCAGGTTATTATGCTCAATATAGCCGGATACATCTGCAATAAACGAATGAAATCTGAGTTAACTTATTATGACATAGCAGACTTTTTTAAGATTTTGATATGGTTTAATGTGACATCATAAAACTATCTGTTCTGATATCAATCATTCAATGTTGATTTTTTAACATCCAGCCAATAATATCTAATTGATCCTTTTCTTCAAATTTTGATAAAAACTCAATTGACAGTAAAAGCATATTTACATGAAATAAAAAGTAAACACAACGGGATAAAAAGGTTCATTGTTGCTCCTGAAAGCTGGTACAATAAAGTGCCCATCCCATCAGATGTCGAATGGTACAGGGGCCGAATTGGTAAGTCTAGGTTCACTCATTTTATGACGGAGACGTTATTTCCTTCAACGATTCACTATAAGAGTCATTTTTAAATGAAATACTTACCTTTAACCTATGTAACCATACTTGGAAAAGCAGATATTTCGGATTAATAAAGTTGTTTACAAATTTTCTGTGTCGGGCATTGACCCAATTAATCCCATATTTAGAGTAGAAGCTCTGAATTTAGACTAGAACCCTTTTCTTTGCATTATACTGGATCAGTGCCATTTATCATGCTTGAATCCATCACATAACCGGGAAAATGATACTTTGTCAACGAAAACTTGATTCAATAGAGTACAAAATATTGAAGTAAAAAACAAATTGCTAGTATTCAGCATTTGCTCCTTTTCTCACAATGTTTCATCCATTTATGTTTGCTTGAAAATATTAGCCTAAAGAAAAAGTGAAAAATTCTTATGACGAGCATTTTCTACTTTTTCTTCAATGTTTTCTGACCTTTTATCTGGAAATTGAGAAAGATGGGGTTTGTGTACAATTTAGGAGACATCCAAATATAAGGGGAAATGGCGAAAAATTGCAATGCTGATTATCAGAATTTTCTTCGCTTGTCTTAAATATGTTCCAAATATTTATGTATTAAGGACATCAAATAGGCAAGGCTTGTTTCAGAAAAGGTTACACGAGGACTGTTCTTGTTTATTTGTTTGGTCAAGGTCATTTACCAATGCAATTGTAACGTTCATGGAACATTGTAGTTCAATATGCAAATTAGGTAGACCGTCAAATTGTTGTAGGATGGGTAGTTTTAGTATATAAAGCGGCAGCACGAAACTCCCAAATCTACCCAAATCTACCCAAATCTTACCCAAATCTACCCAAATCTACCCAAATCTAACCCAAATCTACCCAAATCTTACCCAAATCTACCCAAATCTAATGAGACTATTTCGAACATATTCCCGAAATTTATATGATCATATGTTCTGTATTTGTGGAAATTAATTTTTGTGGAATTAGATCTAGATCTATTGTAGTTCTAGAATTGTCCTGAACAAAGTAAGAATTCTTATATAACGAAGACAATATTGAGGCAAAATATGAAAATGCCGGTTATCAGCATTTTGGTCTCTTGCCTCAGAAGTTGTCTTCGTTTTGTTGTTATTGTTTTCTGTAAGGCACATAAAACTGGGTTCATTTGGGGAAAAGGTTAAATTATTCTGACAATCATATCGGATTAACTGTTGTAACGATGGTATCACAAACTTCTCAACCTGGATTAGATCGAATAATTTGTCACAGCTTTTATAATTTACGTGGACCCAAGGTTGTGCTTCCCTCGAACTTGAGAATTTGTGTTTTTCTTGCGCCATGGCAGTCGGCCACCCAGAAAACACAGGGAAAAAATCAGGATCCGTGCATGGCACATAATAGATGTGGGGCCACAATACGGAAATATGTCCTTAACACTCTGACCTGTCACGCTTAAAGAGACATTAGCGAATATCTAAAAATCAAAATGTTGAGAAACTGATCACGTTTTGCTTTAACACCGACGATATTATTGTTAAGAAACATTTGTTTTCTTTTTTTCTGTAACTAAAAACTGGAATATATCGAACAGTTTGCTTGATTTGGGTAAGATATGGGTAGATTTGGGTAGATTTGGGTTAGATTTGGGTAGATTTGGGTAGATTTGGGTAAGATTTGGGTAAGATTTGGGTAGATTTGGGTAGATTTGGGAATTTCGTGCCGCCCTATATAAAGGGAAACAAATACTTCTCAGTGTGAGCTTAAGCTTTGCATTGACAGGATTTGTTTCTTGCGTTGAACCTCAGCATGTTACACCATCATTATCCCATCTAAATTCAGAATCCTTACCTGGAACTGACAAGTAATTCAACAAAATTTTAGGGTGGGTCAACTTCAGAGGTGCTGCAGAAGATAAAACAAAGGCATAATAAAGCCTTTACCAAACAAGACCTGAGGCGCGTTCTTTAGAGCGAGACTTTTTAGGATTTCTTAAGGTGCTTTGGATAAAAAGCGTTTTTAAGACCGAGACTTTGACAGAGCTGTTTTGAATGTTCCATATTCATACAAATGATGTCATTTGTATAAAGTATGGAGCATTCGGAACACCCCGGTTTATGAATTATGGAGTGTTCGGAACAACTCGGTCAAATCTCTTTTGGAAAAACATTCAGACAAAAGAAGAAAATGCTGATAATCAATATTTTCTTCTTTCGTCCCAATGTTTTCAATGATAAATTATACACAATTTTCATCTTTAGTAACATTTTGTCAACTGCAGCAGCTTTCAAACACTAAAAAATCATTTAGAAAAGGGTTACAAACATAGCAATCATTAAGGGAAAGTTATCTGCATTTTCTTCTTTTTCCCTCAAAGGATTCTAGACCAACATCGTGTAGTGTTGTCTAACCGAGGAATTCTTTGAGAAAGATTGCCAGTATATAAACTCTTGACCTTGTGCTATTGACACTTTCCACAATTAACCCTTTCCGAAACAGCACAATCTTAAAGTGATCCACTTCAAAAACTGTAACAAACAACATAATGGACATTATCAAAGAGGATATGTGTAAAATATGGCATAGAAAACAAGAGGCCCAGGAGGGCCTGAATCGCTCCACTGGTTAAAGTGGAAGAATTATCCCATGATTTCTTGTAAGCCTTACACAGCGGCAGCCAAATCTTGATATTTGTGAATAAATTTTGAAGAGAGACTCAAAGAACATTCTTGCAAAGTCTGGTTCAAATTGGCCTTATGGTTGATTTTTAAAGAATTTTCTTATGATTTCTCTAAGTCTGATAAGCACCTTTCTCCCTGCAACGGCCACATTTCTTTTGACAATTATAAAAATTTGTGAACAAATTTTAAAAAGAACGACTGAAGGCACATTCCTGCAAAGTTTGGTTCAATTGGGCACACTGGTCGATTTTTTAAGAATTTTCTTATGATTTCTTTAAGTCTGATAAGCCCCTTCCTCTCTGCCACGGCCACATTTTTTGACAAATGTAAAAAAATGAGAATACATTTTGAAAATAGCGACTCAAAGAACATTCCTGCAAAGTCTGGTTCAAATTGGCCTTATGGTTGATTTTTAAAGAATTTTTATTGATTTCTAAGTCTGATAAGCCCCTTTCTCCCCGCCACGGCCACATTTTTTGACAAATGTAAAAATTTGTGAACAAATTTTGAAAAGAATGACTCAAGGCACATTCCTGCCAGGTTTGGCTCCAATTGGCCCAATGGTTGATTTTTAAAGAATTTTCTTATGATTTCTTTAAGTCTAATAAGCCCCTTTCTCCCTGCCACGGCCACATTCTTTGACAAATGTAAAAATTTATGAACAAATTTTGAAAAGAATGACTCAAGGCACATTCCTGCCAGGTTTGGTTCAAATTGGCTCAATGGTTGATTTTTAAAGGATTTTCTTAAATGATTTCTTTAAGTCTGATTAGCCCCTTTCTCCCTGCCACGGCCACATTTTTTGACAAAAGTAAAAATTTGTGAACAAGTTTTGAAAAGAATGACTCAAGGCACAGTCCTGCCAGGTTTGGTTCAAATTGGCCCTATGGTTGATTTTTAAAGAATTTTCTTATGATTTCTCTAAGTCTGATAAGCCCCGCCCTGCCCCCACATTTTTTGACGAATCAAAAATTCGCGAACAAGTTTTGAAAAGGGTCACCCAAGGAACATTCCTGCCAAGTTTGGGCAAAATTGGCCCACTGGTATAAGAGGAGAAGATGTTTAACCCTTTCCCAAACAAGGCCTGGTTTTGACGTCCCTGATAGAAAAGGCTTGGAAAAACATTGAGGCAAAAGAAGAAACTGCTGATAACCAGCAGTTTCTCCTTTTGTCTCAATATTTTCTGTGCTATTTTATACACAAATACTCTCTTTATCAACATGTATTTTGACATTTGCAGCAGCTTTTGAATTAAACCACCCCAAAATTTGCTGTTTGGGAAAGGGTTAAAGAAAATGTTAACGGACGCACGCACGCACGGACGCACGACGGACACAACGCCATGACAATAGCCCGCTGGCCTTCGGCCAGTGGAGCTAAAAATTATACAAAATGAGAAACTGCTGGTAATCAGCAGTTTCTCCTTTTGTCTCAATGTTTTCCGTAGCCATTTCAATTACATATGTCAAAACCCGGACTTATATGGGAAAGGGAAAGTTTCAAGATCATAATGGTGATAGTGTAAGAAAACATTGCCGGAAAAGAAGAAAATGTCTATTTTCCATATTTTCTTCTTATCCCTTTATAATATTTCCTATGCTATGACACAATTTTTCTATTCATCTTGTCAGTAAGACTTCTTTCAATGTTATATTTCTTGTAGTTTGTAATATTGCAGAAAGTACAGTAGACTTTCATAGGATTAGTTATATATATCTCCATGGAAACCATCATAGGAAAAGAAGGAAGTACTCACAACATTTATTGCAATAAGCAATTCCTCCTTTTTACATGACATTTCGTAAAAAATCTGTTACTCTTCTTTATATTTCCAGAAAAAATACATACTGAGCCAGAATCTGGAAAAACGTCCCTCATAACATTTGAGAAAAACATGGTTCCAGATCAGCCTGTGTATACATGCAGTCTGACCAGGAACCATGTTGTTCTCCAATAGCTTCCACATGGTCTGTAGCAACCATTTGAGAGTAACATGGATGTTGGCTAGATTGTATCAATGCCCAGCCTGACCTTGAAATCTGGCTGTCTCAAATGCTATAAGGGACGTTTTTCATTATTATCTATTTGATAGGTTTAACATGGGACTGTTTGGACTTAAATTGGACTTTGAAATGAAAACCAACTAAAATCACTTTCTTTTATAATTTTACCTCAGTATTTCAATAATAACCAATTGCATAAATATTATAATTTTAAATAACAAACAACCCAAGTAAGTTTTTTTCCCACAGTAATAATGATCACACTCAACAACAGTTACTAGGTTTACCGCAGTGGGGAATCACATGACACAATAATTTCTGTAAAACATCAGCCGGAGTGGCGCAGTGGTTAGCACACTCGACTTGTAGCCCGGTGGTTACGAGTTCGAGCCCCACTCGCGTAAGGTGTGTCTTTGGGCAAGACACTTAATTGTCAGCCCCAGTCTACCCAGCTGTATGGAGTGGGTAGCAGTGAGGTAAAACTTACTGCCTCTTCTCTCAAAAAAAGAAATAAAGGGCCTTTAGAAGCTTGAATAAGCTTATGTACATTGTACATCTGGTCTCGAAAACTGTATTAACTGTATCAACATCAATAACTATGTTAATAATTGAACAATTTGAATTTCGTTTGAAGCAGAGAAGGTATGGATTGGCTAGGAATTAGCTGCATGTAGTAGATCTTTTGAAAAATCAGCTGGTAAAAAGTTGTTGATGACCAACCAAAAATATGGTTGGTCATCAATAACTTTTTTATCAGCTGATTTATAAAAGATCTACTACATCCACCTTATTGCTGACATTTTCCCCCTTTCTCTGCTTAAAACCAATTTCCAATCAGCCACATATTGATATAGTTAATAAAGATTTTCTGTGACTGCTGTGTCATGTGATTCTCCAGCTTGTTTACATGATTATATTCTAAGAGGATAAACTTTTTACAGTTCTAAATGAAGATGTAGACAACAAAATGACTGTTGCAAGAATTGAGTTTGAGTTTATCGGGGTTTTAGGCAGATTTCAACTGCCAGGGTCATATTGCGGTGGCTGGAGCACCTACCCATGGATTCCTGTTGTTTCTCAAACAAGTACTACCACAACACCCTTACTAAGCCTCGAGCTGCTCGCCCACTTAGGTTAACGATTTCAAACCCATTGGTGGGTGACAATTTTGTCAGAAAGGGTATTTGCCGCGGCCAGGTATCGAACCCGAGACCTCTCGAACGAGAGGCAGATGCGCTACCAACTGCGCTAAGGCCGCAGCCGACTGTTGCAAGAAACAAGAAATTTTGTGATAACAGGATTCAATAATTGCGAGTAGATTAGCAAGTGCTGGTTACTTGGCCATTCAAAATAGAAAAAAAAAAAATAACGAAAAATATAAGAACTAATACTGGTAACCAGCATTGTCACAATTATATTTCCGATACCTATAAAATAATACAGGAAAAGGAAAATGAGAAATCTGTCTATATCAGGTGCAAAATAGTAATCAAGGAATACAAGCGCGAACAATTCTGATTAATTAACACCTTCCCACACAAGACAAGGTTTTGATACCTCCAGTTGAAATAGTTTGACAAAACATCGAGAGAAAAGGAGAAATTGCTGAATTGGACCCAACTATACTGAGTATATTTAATTCCGGAGAGCTGCTTTGTTTGCTGATAGGATAGAAACCACAAGCAAGGGTTATGTAATGCGAATTATTCTCATTCATTTATCTAATTCCATCAAATTCAAAATATAGAAAATATTTTAAGTTCACATCGGAATAAATTTGATTATTTTAAATTAAGAAGGGTCAAACCAATGAATAACAAGTGTGCCAACCTTAAGCTTGAATTAAAGCCTGACAGTTTTGTCGCATAGAAAAAACTTTTCTCCCAATGAAACCTCTTGTGGCATTTTGTTCCGTTCTTATGTAACAGCAATATGAAGTTGTTGCAACGTTTTAGGTGGTGGGGTACATGAAAACATGTGTCTCTAGGCCCTTCCATATGTATTCTATAGGGTACATATCAGGACAGTAGTGTGTAACCACAGAATATGGCTTAGCCATTGGGTAACTAGTCGTGATATTGTTGAATTACGGCGTCCTACGCGCTGTGAAATGTCTGAGTTTGAAGAACTGAGCGAATGCGTCACAATAGTTTTGTTCCTCACATTTTCAAGAAGACGATTCTTACTGACAGAATTGATATTCTTTTAATGAAACTTGTTTTTATAGTGTCCCTGTAGACAAACTTTAAAAAACATCTTAAAATTTAACTCGAGTTTTACATGCATCAACTTTACGCAACAACAACGTGTCTAACGCTATGACTACAGCGATGTTAAATGTTCCAGATTTACTTACTTTAATCTTTTCTATTCACGTTTCAAAACTTGACAAATATTTCCATTTCTTATATCATCTTATAACACCTTGATATAAGGCTTTGAAAACTCTGCGTTTTTAAATGTACTAAGTATATAATCTTGTTGTTTGAGAAAGTCCTTTATTTCCTGTTGTTAAAAGTAGGCTTGCCAAAAACAAGTACCGTAATTATTCTAATAAACGCCCATATTCTAATAGACGCCCATCCCCAAATCTCGGCTAAAAATCTGTTTGTTTCATTAGCAATGATTTTAGCGAAAAGGGGTGATTCTAATAAACGCCCATCCTCTGATTCCAGATTAAAATAACATAAGTCATAACCAAAGATTATTTCCTCAAGCATTGAAAGAGAGAATGTCCAGCCCTAAATATGTTGGCATTGATGGAATTCTATGGAAAAATTGCATTTTGATGTCCTCATAACAAAACTCAACTTGCTGAACTTCGAGTCCATGAATTGACACTTAATTTGCAAATTTTGACTAACAAAATTAGACTACCTCCAAAAAACGCCCACCCCCTACATTTCCATTGATCATGTTTCTAATAAACGCCCGGGCTTTTATTAGAATAATTACGGTATTACTTTACCACACACACTTTCTCAGGCACTTCTAGATTTTTACATCAATTAAAGAACAGAGTTTGGAAACCACTGAGGTTCGCCCTTGTCTAAACATGATAAGGGTTTGACACCATGGTGGGAAAGGAAGAAAATGCTAATAACCAGCTTTTTCATCCTTTTCTTGAGCGTTTTTCTGAGCAATACCTGTCAACTAACACGAATTAAGTGTGTTTCACACAAATCCAAGTCAAGGAGTTCATCGCACGAACAAATAGTCTGAAACTGCTTAAAAACTTGATTTTCTAGCAATCTCACGCCCGTAATTACGTCCGCCATTATTGTAATGTGTGAATTATACGGCCATAATGGAAGGACAAATGATGAAAACGCCACTTAAGAAAAACAATAGCCTTCTATGGACATATTATGCTCCCCGAATAAGTGTTTGTCACAAAATAAAAACTATCATACATTAAACCCCCTTTTCCTATGACAAATTATTTGTACACACATTATTTATAGAATATGGTCTAGAACATCTCATTTACCATATAAGTACAAAATTTAATTAAATTCTGCCCATTAGATGAAGAGAAATTAGAGAAAAACTAATTTTTACATAAAGGCCCCTTTTTCCATGATGCAGCCCCAAAATTTAAAAAAACGGACTAAAAGGTACCTAGGGATTATCCTAGGGAGTTCGTATGTGAAGTTTCATTAAATTTGGTCCAAGGGTTGCCGAGATCTGGCTGTAGACGGACGGACGGATGGACACACGGACAGCGTGGTGACTTTATGCTCCCCAGAAATTTTTTTCGGGGAGCATAAAAAATGATAATGCAAGCTACAAAGATGAGTGGGTAATCGAACGCAGCTGGGTACTAACAAGCGACAAGGGGCTATCGTTTTGCTTCTGCAAATGTTGTCAGAGGCATTTCAGAATCTCACATGTCAAAATAAACAACGTTAAGAAACATGAAAATACAAATCTTCATAAGCCATCGCTTAAGAATGTTAACGAAAGGTTGATCAATAACTTTCTTCTCAAAAAGAGCAATGACGACATTAAAACAAGTTAAACATTATTCAGTTATAACCTCCCCTTTACAGTGGCTGACCATTTTTCCAAGCTATGCAAAAAAATGTTTCTCAACAGCAAGATAACAAAAACTTTTTCGTGTGGGACGACAAAAACTACCCAGATCATTAAGAGGGATATCGCACCCAGCCTTAATACATATTCATATGACCTCTGTAAAGCACAGCCATTTTCTCTAGCAGTGGCCGAAAGTAATGATCACAAATCAGAAAAGAACTTAGTAATATTGGTTCGCACATAAGATCAAGCCAGAGGACTTTCTGTCACCAGGCTCATGGAACTGCAGAGAATATTTTCCAACATATTGATGAAGCTGCGAAGTAACCATTCTTTATTCATTCATGATATTTTTCTTTAAATAAACAGGGTGATTTTTTCGAGTGCTAAAATTTTGAAGAAAATTAAGGTATCCTCATTTTTAATTCTTTTTCATTCATAAATTAGAAAATAAAACTATAAAATGGTGACTTTTCTTATGTCAAAGTTAATGTCAAAATACTGGTTGCACTGGACACCAGTCACTTTTGATAATTATTTGGATTTTTTTTTAATGTCTCGTTTCAGTTCATGGAGCAACTTGGTGAGCTTTGTGTCTGACAATTGCAGTGTTATGGCTGGTAAACATAACTCAGTGTTGTCCCGAGTGTAGGCTAGACAACCAGATGTCTTTGACCTCAGATGCATCTGTCATTTAGCAAACCTTTGTACTGTTGCTGCCCCTTCCAGTAGAGGAACTATTGGTTGATGTAGTTAATCACTGTAGTCAAAGGAATGACTGCAAATACTATTTATAAACTAAATGGTGAATCAGTTTGAAAGTTCCAAATATGACTCAACAAGAGCTTCCCAGAGCGGCGCATAATACGCCCGAGAGGGGCTTGTCAGTAAAATGGGATTTTTTTTTTAATTAAAGGGCAGGTAATTCAAGAACAAAAAGAGTTATCTGAATTCCGTAAGCCGTGTGCACAACTAGACACCATGGAGATTCATTGTGACAAGTTTGATCAAATTCCGATCAAAACTGTAGGAGTTGCGCACACAAGAAATTGCTAACGGATGCACAGATGGACTGACAGACAGACGGACGCACGACCGGGGCCATAACATAATATGACCCTTCGGGCATATAAAAATCAAAATGAAATGTATGTGCTTTTTTGTTATTTTTTTTTCAGGTCCAAACGAAAAAGAGACATACAAGGAATTTATGGACGTCTGTGACATAAATCCTCAGACATGTTACCACCAGATGACTGAGCTTACAGAAATGCAAAGAAAGGATTCTCCACCATTGGCCAGCGTTAAAATCATACTTTGGTAGTCATGATGATGCTGAGGAGGGTGGGTTGAAGCGGACTTTAGAGTGGCTAACAAACCACGAGATGAAAATGTATTACCACTTTCTGACCTTCACCCTGGGACCTTTGAATGAGTTTAATACTCTGTTTCAGGTAATTGCAATTTTTCTCCCCCTCCCCCCATTTATCATGGTCTTAAATATTCTGTTGATCTATAGTAGACATGTACATTTTCATTTCAGGCTTATAGCTCCAAAATAGGCTTTCTTCCATCGGAGAACCCAACTCAAACACAGGTTGTGAGAGGACATTCTCTATGATTCAAAGAATCCACACTGAGCTTAGGTCTGATATGGAAAATATATCATTGTACAGCCTACTGTCTAGCAAGATAAACTGCAATGACCCCAGCTTTCAGATTAAGCTCATTGACAATCTGCTAGAACTTGCTATGCCTACAACAGCAGAATAAAACTGCAGTTTCAACGCAGAGTAACTCAATATTTTTTATTTGATATATTTTAGTGCAACATGAGGGTAAATTATCATTTTTATAGACATTTTAATGCTGATGTGCTAGTATTTTTTAGTGTTTTAATTTCCCTTTTAATCAAAGTGCTAGTCTTATTTATTCAATTTCAATTTTTATAGATTTTCATATACAGCAACTTTAAACTAGAGCTGTCGCAGAGCGGACAAATACCCCCCACTAGCACCTTGTCACTGATAAAGTGCTGTAGGTCAACCGGTTCTTGATTTAGAGCACGAAAACGGATTTTAAACAAAGTCCGATTGTGACCTTGACCTTTGACCTTGGTGACCCAAAAACAATAGGGCACCTCCTTGGGTCATGGGCAACAACTGTGTAAAGTTTCATGATCCTAGGTCAACCGGTTCTTGACTTAGAGCACGGAAACGGATTTTGAACAAAGTCCGATTGTGACCTTGACCTTGGTGACCCAAAAACAATAGGGCACCTCCTTGGGTCATGGGCAACAACTGTGTAAAGTTTCATGATCCTAGGTCAACCGGTTCTTGACTTAGAGCACGGAAACAGATTTTAAACAAAGTCCGATTGTGACCTTGACCTTTGACCTTGGTGACCCAAAAACAATAGGGCACCTCCTTGGGTCATGGGCAACAACTGTGTAAAGTTTCATGATTCTAGGTCAACCGGTTCTTGACTTAGAGCACGGAAACGAATTTTAAACAAAGTCCGATTGTGACCTTGACCTTTGACCTTGGTGACCCAAAAACAATAGGGTACCTCCTTGGGTCAAGGGCAACAACTGTGTAAAGTTTTATGATCCTAGGTCAAACCGTTCTTGAGTTAGAGCACGGAAACGAAAAAGTCTACGGACGGACGACTGGACGGACGGATGGACGGACGGACTGACAGACAGACATGGTGAAACCAATATACCCCCCTCTACTTCGTAGGTGGGGGGTATAATAATATTTAGGTTAAACTAGACCTGTCACAAAGCGGACAAACACACCCCACTAGTGCCTTGTCACTGAAAAAGTGCTATTGGTCAAACGGTTCTTGACTTGGAGAACAAAAACCAGATTTTCAACAAAGTCCAATCATGATCTTGACCTTTGACCAACATGACGCAAAACAATAGGGCACCTCCTTGGGTCAAGGGCAACAACTGTGTAAAGTTTCATGGTCCTAGGTCAACCGGTTCTTGACTTAGAGCACGGAAACGGATTTCATACAAAGTCAAATTGTGACCTTGACCTTTAAACTTCATGACCAAAAAACAAAAGGTCACCCCCTTGGGTAACAACTGTGTAAAGTTTCAAGGTCCTAGGTCAAACAGTTCTTGACTAAGAGCACAGAAACAGATTTTAAACAAACTCTGATTGTGACCTTGACCTTTAACCTTCATGACCCCAAAACGACAGGGCACCTCCTTGGGTCATGGGCAACAACTGTGTAAAGATTCATGGTCCTAGGTCAAACGATTCTTGACTTAGAGCATGGAAACAGATTTTAAACAAAGACAATTGTGACCTTGACCTTTGTGACCCCAAAACAATAGGGCACCTCCTTGGGTCATGGGCAACAACTGTGTAAAGTTTCATTATCCTAAGTCAAACGGGTTTTGAGTTAGCGCACGGAAACGAAAAAGTCTATCCATGGATGGACGGACGATGGACGACTGGACTGACAGACAGACAGACATGATGAAACCAATATACCCCCCTCTACTTTGTAGGTGGGGGTGTATAAAAATACACACATGTACTATATTTAAGAGTCATCAGTTTTAAGTATGTTCTATGTAAATATTTTATGTCTTAAATAGCGCAAATATGTACCAAAAGTTTGTAACTATTGCTAATTTATGTGACACAGTTATTGATTTTTACCCCCCCAAAAATCTCACTCCTAAAAATGGTGGTAAAATTACTCCGCGTGCAAATATGCGCAAAAACTTCTCGTTTTGAGGTCGCAATCTCACGCTTTGAAATTTCCAAAAGTTGACAGGTATGTTCTGAGCAATTATCCATAAACTCGATGTGCTTCAAGACAAATACTTCATATTCTGCATCACTTTTGACTTTGGAATAGTTCAAAATTTCAATGACGGGAAATTGGTAAAGAAATAAACACAAAATAGAATTCAATCTACCCTAGAAAATAGCATACACATTTTCACCATCTTGGAAGCCAATTGCAATGTACATGCAAAAAAGGACCTGCCAATGAGTAAATCATAGATTAACTTTAACTGTTGCACGCCAATAATACTATTTGAGAAACTAAATACAAAACCCTGTAAAAAAACATTGAAAAAAAGGAAGAAACGCTGATGATCAGTATTTTCTCCTTTTGCCTAAATATTCTGTTCTTTGTACACAAATCCTACTTCTTCAGCATATAGTTTGTCATCTGCAGCATCTTTCATATTGGATCAGACGAAACTGGATGTCCTTAAAACCAGGGACTTTTAACCCATTACAATACAGTGACTCCTTTTGACTTCCCACAATATAATGGCCTTGGAAAACATTGTGGAAAATCTAGAAATTGCTTGTGACAAGCAATTTCTTCATTTCCAACAATGTTTTCTACAGAAAAGCTAGAAAATCTCGAAATTTCATCACATTGAAATGTCGTCTGCAACTTCTTTCAAATTGGAATACCCCAAAAATGTGTCCTTTGGTAATGGGTTAACAGAAAGGCTTAGAATTAACTACTAATCAACATTTAAAATAACCTCTTTTTTGTTCAATATGCATGCATGTTTTTCATTTGAACACATTCTTATTATAGTCCAGCTAAAGCTCTATACAAGAGCATTCCATTGGTTGATTGCACTGTGAGATCTGCACTCTGATTGGCTGAGATAAATAGAATGGAACCTCGTTTGACATGGATAGACTGGGACCTAGCACCATTTTTAACAGAGCCTTCTCCCTCTATACAGATCAGAATGCTGGCACTGGATATTGCTGGAAGTGTCGTGGATTTCAAACCCTCTGGAACCTGAAATGTACCAAAGTAACTTATTTAACCATTTCCCAAACAGCAAAATTTTAGGGTGGTCCAATTCAAAAGCTGCTGCAGACGACAAAAATATTGATAAAAGTAGCAATTTCATGCAATATAGCAGAGAAAATATTGAGGCAAAGTAGAAAGTGCTAATTATCAGCATTTCCTTCTTTTGCCTCTATGTTTTTCTCAAGTCATTTCCATTAGGGACTTCAAATCCAGGTCTTGTTGAGGAAAAGTTTAGCCTTTTGCTCAGACAATAAATTTTAGACTTATTCAAGTTCTTCTATGCTAAAATTTTCTGGTATTCACTAACAGAAATTTTGTCACTTCAAACACCTATAAGACTGGACCAGCCTGAACATTAATCTGTGATTCGCTAGAAAATTACACTGATGAAGTCTAAAATCCATTGACCATGGTATGCATGTGTGTCGTGTGAAATATCAAAATATCAATACCTCTCATAGTGCACACGATATGACTAGGTTAAAGCTGTTGTCTACAAAATCAACACCGACACTAGAGCTTTGACATTAGCTCACCAGACAAAAGTCCTGGCTTGCTAAAATTGTGTTGTGGAAAGGGTTAATGAATGTAATACCTTAACTTCTGTGACCGAGAAATCTTTAATGGGTGGTGTAAACCTGCGTATGTGACAACCATTTTCCTCACTAGATGATGGTACATATTTGTTATTTTCCGCGGATCTACCCGTGTAATTTAACATCTTTACTAATGTTTCTGTGTCTATAAACTTGGGTGTCAAACCAGCTCGCACAACATTGTCAGAACACGCCATACACTCCATACAATCTGAAAATTTTGTTAAGATTTATTTGATCCTTTCCCAAAATGCAAAATTTCCAAATAATCCGATTTAACAGCTGCTGCAAATGACAAAACAGATGTTGATAAAGGGCGGATTTATGTACAATATAGTTCAGAAAATATTGAGGCACAAAAAGAAAATGCTGGTCATCAGCATTTTCTTCCTATGCTTCGATGTTTCCTTAGCTATGTCTATTTCTATCAAACCAGGTCTTGTTTGGGAAAGGGTTAAATATGGTTTTATGTAGCTATTTACAAGTTTTCAGTAATCACGACAATTAGGCTCTGATACCTTGTGCCCAAGGACATACCGATATGTCCTATGTTGTCAACAGGATTCAAACAAACTACCATTAAGATTTCTTTCAAAGTGAAGATAGCAAGTCCAACTAGGTACTAACCATATTATAGAATCAACATTTCACTGCAGGTTCTGTATCATAAATTTCAAAATGAACTCTTACGAGCCTCTTATTTCAAACATATCTGAGATGTAGTGAAAGATTTTTTAACCAATATTTGCATTTGTAAAAACATAGGACAGTTCTTATGCGAATTATTATCAAATATCTTACCTCCTGATAAATAAGCATGTGGTAAATTAGCTTCTAAAAAGATGGCTTCTCCTCTCTTTAGTCGAACAACATTCAGAAAATAGATGGAAAATCCCCCTACATCTCCAGGGAATTCCCGATCTAATTTTAGCAATATGTCACCAACATACCACTGAAACTCTTTACTGGCAGTATCTATAAACAAACAAAATGGTATTATCCTCACCTTGGTGTATTTGAAACTCACGTTATTGATAAGATGAACTTTTCTAACCAAGCATGTTTTAAAACTTTGTTAAGCCAGTATTATTGTGAAGAAATACAGCCATATAAATCTCAGCTCTGTGATCACCAAAGATACCATTTGGAACACTTTGGACAATTCTATCGAATCATTGCCTCGGAAGTATGTGTATGATGAAATGTTAAAAAAAACGTGATTTCTTAACGGGAAGTAGTTATGCTTCATAAAGTAGTTTTCGAGGTCATCCAAATGAACAACCATGGCAACTTGTGGGACTTGCAATTTGTAATCATTCTAAAAAGAGAGGAAACTGGAACTGCAAATAATGTATTTCAGTATCATTGTCGCTTCATTGTTGACATTAGTTACAGATGAGCGTTTTATGTTGTTGTTCTATTCTGTTCTATTCATAGTCTGAAAGTAGATCCACAACTTACATCCAAGGTATGATTCGATAGAATTGTCTGAGAGTTCCAAATGCCAAGACACATGTAGTAATTCCATTGTTTAGACCATCCATGAATGCACACTTACACTTTCATAAGAGCATTTTAACTACGAAAAAGTTTTTTTTATCTAAATTACTTTCAAACTTAAACAAATAAGAATCATAACTAGAAACTTATCACAGATAAAAAGAAAAGGAGCAATAGAAAGCTACTACTACCTAATGCTTTCACTCTATCAACCAGTGGTTTCAGACAGTTAGATATAGTTTCTTTATTATTCATCATGAGGGCAGTGAAACATTGTCTGGTAGCCTCTGTATGAGAATCAGCATCATTGGTTTTACTGACTGAGATGAAGTTATCAGCATTTGTGTCTCCAACTACTTGTCTTAATTCCGGTATCTCTGAAATATTATATGGTTTTATTATCCTTTCTGAAAAGATTACATTTCAGATTGGTCAGAGATTGCAGCCTTAACCCTTTCCCAAACGACAAAATTTTAGGATGGTCAACTTCAAAAACTGCCACAAATGACAAAATGGATGTTATTCAAGATAAAATTTGTGTAAGATATGGCACAGAAAATATTGAGACAAAAGGAGAAACTGCTGGTTATCAGCAGTTTCTTCTTTTGTTTCAATGTTTTCTCAAGCCTTTTCTATTAGGGACGTCAAAACCAGGTCTTGTTTGGGAAAGGGTTAAAATCTAATGTTAATGAATGCATCCAAGTTGTATGTAACAGCATAGAAAGCATTTGAGAAGAAGGAAATGCTGATTATCCACATTTTCTTCTTTTCTCTCTATTCTTTCCAAAGCTATCATATAGTTGTGACAAGACTAGCTCAGTTTGTAAAGTCAAACTTTATCAGTTACATGCACTAACAGGTTTCACTGTTTGAGAAAAGGTTATAACTGAACAATTTCGAGATAATAGGTGTCAACTGTACATGTTTTACATGACACATCATACATCGAAGTCTTGTATCAAATTTTGATAGAGTCCAAGGGTTCAGATAAGAGGAGGTATTAACTTTTCATGGTGCAAAATATCATGAATTATCCCTTTCCCACACATTGACGCTTTTGG
Organism: Fragum sueziense; assembly: GCA_963680895.1. Lineage (NCBI taxonomy): Eukaryota > Metazoa > Mollusca > Bivalvia > Cardiida > Cardiidae > Fragum > Fragum sueziense. Next base: position 10,235,155 of record OY804597.1, read on the forward strand.
ACACCCCACAAAATAGAGGCTTTGGAAAACATTGTGGAAAATGAAGAAATCGCTTATGACAAGCAATTTCTTCATTTTCCACAATGTTTTGTACCAATAAAGACCAAAAAATGTTAAATTTTGTTCAATGGAACTTTTCATCTGCAACACCTATGAGTTTGGACTAGGCTAAAATTTTGTTGTTTGGTAATGGGTGATTCACCAAATCCTTTGATGTGATTACTCTTTGAAATCTTCTCATCGAGATGATTCAAATGACTTTGCACAACATAGAGTTTAAATTAATTAACCAAGTTAGAATGCCATTACCCACTTTTATCTGTAACTTTGGAGTCAGACTTACTCTGCATGAACTCTGCTACTTCCTTGACAGGTCTAAAGCCACACAGACCACAAAAATCAGTCAGGGCAATTGCCATCTCTGGTTTGTGGTTGGAATCTTTGTAGTTCTTTGGATCTCGCTGGTGAAGCTCTTCTGCATGTTTCTGTGAAACAACAAAACAATGATTTTTATAAACTACATATATTAACCACAGCTACAGATCAGAGGGAATGAAGACTTTTCAAATACTATCTTTCATTTATTACTCATCAAACCCTATGATGTGGGTACTCATTGGAATAATCTCATCAAGACGATTCAAATAAGTTACCACAACATAGAGTTTGCAGTTGAAATAATAAAGTTAGAATGTCTTCACTCTCATTTATCTGTAGCTCTGTTAACCATCCATAACAAGACCTAAATTTAAATCCCCAATAGAAAAGGTTTGGCAAAATATTGAGACAAAAGAAGAAAATGCTGCCAACCCGCATTTTCTTCTTTAGCCTCATTATTTTCCATGCTTTATCATACTAGAGGCTCATCTTTATCAACAAAAAACATAATCTGTGTAACAACTTTTTGATAATGACCATGCTGATCACTTCAACATAAAAAATTCCCCTGTCACATTGTTGTATGATGATTCAGGTTTATTGGGGTTTTCTGCCATTTTCAACTGTAATGGTCATAATCGCAGGGGCGGGAGCACCTAACCAAGGATTCCTCTTGTTTTTCGTACCAGTAACTACCGAAACACTCTAACCGAGCCTCCAGTTGCGCACCAATGTAGGTTCATGTTATCAAACCATTGATCGGTGACATTTTTGTCAAAAAGGGTATTTGCAGCAGCTTGGTATCGAATCTGGGACCTCTCGAATGAGAGGCAGACGTGCTACCAACTTTGCTAAGGCTGTGGCCAGCATGTTGATTTAGTAAATCTGGATAAAAACCTAAAAATAAAAGAAACATAAGTATTTCCCAAACAAGACTGGATTTTGATTTCCCTATTAGAAAAGGCTTGGGATATTAACCCATTACCAAATGACTAAATTTCGACTTGTCCAAATTCAAAGATGTTGCAGACGACAACTAAAAACGAATGAAAAAGTACATTTTAAATCATTTTGTAAGGAAAATCTTGGAAAATCTGTGGGAAATGAAGAAATTGCTTGTCACAAGCAATTTCTTCATTTTCCACAATGTTTTCCATAGCCAGTTTCTTGTGGGGAGTCAAAAAGAGTCACTGTGTGGTAATGGGTTAAAACAAAAGAAGAAAGTGCAGACAGCCTTCAAATGGAACTGTCTATATTTTTTCCATTAGGGAAAGGGTTAGCAGTAATTTTGTACAACATACCTTGTTAGGATGAGCTTGTATAGACAATGCCTTGTCAACTGACAGAACTTTAAACAAGAATGGTAGAGCTCCATCAAACTGTTTAGCCACTTCACTACCTAGACAGTCTGGGTTGTCCTTCACCCACTGTTCTAGTGTCTGTCTGTCTGTATCTGACTGAACAACCTTGGATGGTCCATTTGGGTGGGTTCCCATCCATAACTAGTGAAATCAAAGGGAGAAATTATTCATATTAGTCATGTCCTCAATTCTTCAGATATAGTTTGAGATAAAAAAAAAAAAAGACATGTAACATCTATAATATCATCCTAAACAGAATTGCAGGTAAGAGGGGGCTTTGCAAAAAGCTATACATGTATTTTATAAATTTTATAGTTTATCAAACCCTATGTTGTGGGCTCAATGAATCCTCTCATCAAGACAAATCCAATGAGTACCCACATGGGGTTTATATTTGAAATGATAAATTTACAATGCCTTTATAGCAGATGAGAACTGACCTGGCAGAGCACTCCATTCGATTAGCATGTGTATACTCCCTCTAATCTGTAGCTCTACCTAAAGATTTTAAAAACTTCAGAATTTTCTTCTTTTCTCTCTTTGTCGTCTATACCTTTCAGCACCAACCTTGACCTCTGTAAGAATTTCTTATACCGGTACAATCTTTAGGCTATAAATGCCATAACAAATAACAATGTGGTACAAATCGAAATACAAGATTCCTCATCAAATAATATGCATTGATAAATTATTATTGCTTCATGTATTTGACTGTGTGTGACAAATACTTTCATTGGCAAAAACAAAATAATGGTACGTAACAACTATGACATATTAGCTGACGTCAAAATAGGTATTTTCCCGAGTCTATTACAGTGGTGAAACCAGTGGATTCATAAGGGATATTCCATAATCCCTCTCCAAAACACGACCTACCGTACTTTTGACATCCCTGACCAGAAAAGGATTTGGAAAACATTCAGACATTTTCAGCATTTTCTCCCTTTTTTCTCTGCTATTTTGTAGAAAAATCAAATCATTATCAGTATCCATTTTGACATCTGCAGCAGCCGTTTGAATTGCATCACCTTAATTTTTTGTTGTTTGGGAGAGAATTACCTCAGCATATCTAGCAGCATCATCCACTTTAAATGAAGGATCACCACTAGACAATAACTTGGCAACTTCACTCTGCAATCCAAGTTTTCCCCACTGATAATTCTGGTGGGCACACCGCAACTCAAATACTGAAAGTAAAACAAGATACATAGGCTGTCTTAAACTTTTTTTTCTTTTAAAGATGTGAATTCTATACAGTCAATCTTGTATTAAGAGACCACCCTGGGGGAATTGCAAGAACGGTCGCTTAACAAAACGGTCTCTGAATACAATGTCTAACTTTTCATGCGAGTTCTTCCTTACACACAATGTTTATCCAACATTTTTACTTCTGGAAAAGAGGGTTATTGAATACGGCCATTGGTATGATAGATCAACTTATTGTTAAGTTAAAAGAAATATATGTCTCTGATTCAGGAAATAATCATTGATTTAGTCAAATTGTGAAAAGAAATGAAGGAATTAATAAAAAAAACAAAATATTATTTCACCATCTCTGGGTGTTTAATTTCAGTTTCATTTCGATAATTTTTGGTAAACATTACAGTTATTTCCCTTTATTTTGGGTGACTTGATTTATATTATTCTTAAATTTAATCGAACAAAAAATATTTTCACTTTAGATTTTCTTCTTTAGATAGTTAAATAACTCATACTCGATCGACCAGAATTTATATTTCAACTTGTATTAAATAGGGGTTTGTCAAGCAAATAACGCGCATGCGCACAAGCCGTAATTCATTTACCTGTTTCCCTCGAGGGGGCAAGTCGATAACAATTCTATAGTGGGATAATAAGCGTGACGGATTAATCTGCAATTGTGATTCGTTAAATCGAAAAAAATGGGCGGACACGATCATTGTTGCGTGTATGGGTGTGATCATAGACGGAATAAACTGTCAAATAATTGTAGATTCTTCACTTTTCCAAAAAAAAAAAAAATCGGCATTAAAATGCGATGGATTCATGCGTCGGGTAGACATAACTTGAGTTTAAAAACACTTACAAATAACGTGAAAGTTTGTGGATGCCACTTTATTTTGGGAAAGCCAGGTAGAACTGATAAAAACAATCATGACTATGTACCAAATAGAAATATACCAAGTATTTTGGCGAAGAAACCCACCAGACAATCTAAAACGAGCAAAAAATCGTCGGAATATACCAAGACTCTAGAAGCGGCCGAATAAAGCTCAACCATAGTTTCTAGAGTTACAAAGAGAAATCGACGACAATTATCACTGCGAAATCCCCAGTCCCTCCAATGAAATTGAGATATCTTCCGAAGTAAGTATTATTCATTTATAACTACATGTATTATGTCCGTCATTCAAAGGCCGAAGAAGATTTTGAGGTACGGAAATAACGAGAAAACTCCACAAAAGAAATCTAGATTGACTCCGTATTGGATTAAAATTTTGGAAAAGAAGATATATAATGGTCTGTTGAAATATTTATATACAAATCAGTTCACCATAAGGATCCTGTTCAAAACTGAATTATCATTTAAGTGCAAATATCGTATGGAAATACTGCATTCCGCATGATTTCGAAATCTTAAAATACCTACTCTTCGCATTTTCTCGAGCCAAATCCCACTATTCATCCGTGAGCTATAAAATTTCATAATTAGGCTATAGGCCTAATATATCATATCATCAAAACGGTATCGAAACTTAAGTTGATTTCTGTTCTGGGGTAAAAAAAAACTGACTTTTATTAACCCATTACTACACAGTGACTCCTTTTGACTCCCAACAAAATAATAGCTTTGGAAAACATCGTGGGAAATGAAGAAATTGCTTGTGACAAGCAATTTCTTCAATTACCACAATGTTTTCTGCATAAATATACAAAAAAAATCAAAATTTCATTCACTTCAAATTGTCGTCTGCATCATCTTTGATTTTGGAATAGTCTAAAAATTGCCGTTTGATTATGGGTTAAGACACTATTAAATTCAAAATAAAGACCAAATGAATACGTTCGTTTCCCTTCTTATTCGAAAAACACGGAACCTGATCAGTAAAATTAATGCTTAAATTGCGCTCCGACTGGGATGTTTAGCATTATTGATCATTATTTGGTTTTGAAATAATGATACCGATGATCTGTCTCACTACCGTATTGCTATTAATTTCTGTTGTTCGATTTTTTTCCTTCGAATTCCGTTCAATGACAATTTCGTCTGATTTATCACATATTTTTGATTGGTGTCCAAAATTATCATTTTTACAGCTTGATTAAAGGTAAAAGTACATTTCGATTGCCAATATTGATGGGATCATTATTGTCAATACAAAGGGTTTTGCAGATAGGCCTACTGGTATATCACGCGTTTGACAGTCTCGTCGGTACAGTACTTTAATATCGCCTTATCAGTATATCACAATCAACGTTATCGGCTTTTCAACAGCAACAAAAAACCTGTCATTCCAAAACCCTTTCCTCGCCGATATGTTCCAAAGAAACGTGCCAATGCGAATATTAAATCTCAAGGAAAAAAAAAAGAAAGAAAAAAGAAGGCTCGTTAGAACAGGGGCCGGTCGGTCATCAATCAAACCACCTTTTATAACGCTGAAGCAGATTGAGGGGAAATGCTTACCATCACCGTTTTATTCTTTTGTCAGAATGTTTTCACGAGTCAGGGACAGGCTTAGCAAATATTATGCATAATACCAAGTGGGGTTTATTCATAGTGGCGGATCCAGAGTCGTTTCGGGGGGATCAAATGCCCCACATCCTGTAGTGTAATTTATTCATTTTTTAAAACTTGTTTAACTATTTCCAAGACAGCAAATATTGAGACTGTTCTCATCGAATACAGTTGAACACGACATTACTATTACTGACAACAGAAACTGTGTAATAAATAGCCCACGATATATATTTGGGGAGAAAGACAACACTGGTCAGCAACTTTTTCCCCTTTGACATTTAAGTTTTCGTAGGCTATTACTTTCGAGGACGTGATAGCCTTGTCTTTGGGAAAGGTAAATGAACCCCTCGGTGGTGCTATAACATTTCATGTTTTACTTTAGAAATCAACAATTTTATAGCCCGTAACTCTTTTTGAAAATTGTGCCAGCCTTCAGTCGTTGGAGAAAGGGTAAAATCTCTCTGCAAAAATCGCCTTTAATGGCAAAAACATCGTAAAAGTTGATTTGATGATTCGTTGTTACAATGTTCTCAATAACGAAATGTCGTTGACTGAATGGTTAAGACTATTATGTTGGAATATGCCAATCGCCGGTGTTATTGCAAAACCTCGTAACTGTAGTTTGATTTAAGCTGTAATAACAAGATTTTAAAATATATATTTGATATAGGAGTCGACATATACCGACTATTCATCCCATCAAAATGTATGCGCAGACAAGTGAACGGGCTTCGTGGTCATTATGGGAATATGACAATAGGGATTAAAAGAAACCGATAGAAATGATGAAGTACATCTATTTATTTTCAATTTGGACCAATTTTGACATCTTGGAGTATAAGTGATTCATCTCGCACACAATTCGATGTATAATCATGCTTAAATGTGTAAATAAACTTAGTTTTTTAACGTGTATTCTACAAACAAAATAGAGCGATAATTTACCGGGAGTAAATAGTGCCCCCTCAAGAACACTGGAAGTACATTTTTAATTTTCTTTGTGAAGAGTTTCGCAAGGGGAATAACTCTTTGACAAACCTCTAATAATATTGACTAGGGTTACTAGCAATGTTGTCTAATTGCCAATTATGACTGAGAGCATGACGATAGCTCTTAGTAGAATTTTAGACATTTTCTAGTCATTAAGTTCTAAGACTTTTGGTTTTTATTTTGTGTATTCTACTTTAGATAGATGACAGACTATTCATTCCAGGAGTTATTGTACATAACTTCTGTGAACAAGAGGTTGTTATTACTATTCTTTTTCTTTCGTTGACAGTGAGACAATATCAGCAGTGAATTTTTAGGAAAGATGTTGAAATATTGATATTTCCACAATCCTGTAACAGGTGAGGATAGACCAGGATTTAAAACAAGGGAGGGACTCAGGAATACAGTTTCTGCACTCTAACCACTGAGATACTGAACTATGTGTTGATATTGCCACATGATATATAGCTAAGTACCTGTAACCCGCTACAACTCTTTGATTTTAATTCTTGATATACGGTTACCGGTATGCGAGTTGAAAATATGAAAGCAGTTTATAGAAGTTCAGCAGGTGTCCAACTTCAAAATTCTAGATGTTTTGGGTTTTTTTGTAAAAAAACTGGAAGTAATAAATGTCAATCCACTTTTTGAGAGCACCAAATAAATCACGGATCATTTCTCAATCAGTCCATGACAACAGCTTCACTCTATAAACATAAATCTACTGTATCAGTGTTGAATCTAGCTTAGCCTTCAAGGGGGCCCAATGGGCCAACAGCTCTTGGTTGAGGGGGTCATCCTACACAAATACTTATTGAATAACTAAATGTTATGTCAATAAACAGTATCTTATGTATAATCTTATATGGAAATTTTCTTATATGCCTTTTAGACAAGTTAAGACATTATTTGCGTGTTTTAATTCAGAAAAGACTTTAGGATCTTTTGACCTAAGTGAGCCATTTGGGCCCAGTCTCCCTTTTGAAGGGGGCCATTTTGGATTTTAGGGGGTCAATTTGGCCATGGCCCGCTCTAGATTCAACACTGCTGTATTATTAATTTACAATCACAAGGGCTACAGATAAGTGGTGGTGAAGACATTCTAAATTTGTAATTAAAATTCTAAACCCTATGTTGTGGGTACTCATTTGAATCGTCTCGACGAGACG
>OY804597.1:10247770-10287779 GCA_963680895.1 Fragum sueziense
GATAGAAATTTAATTGTCTTGCGTTGGATTGTTAACTATTGTAGAGGATTAATTCATCCGCGGTAAGGGACTTCAAATGACCGCAAAATACGATTTTGGAATTACTTTTTTCCGCTAGAATTGTTGAGCAAAAAGGTCGTAGAATTTGTTTATTTATCGTATATCTGGATCGGAATTGTTTGGTGGTTGGTGAACAAACTTAGAAGGCATTAATTAACGTCATTTCTACTGTTAAAAATAAGCACACCAACCAAACTGTAGTAGCCTGTTTCTGTCAATGTAAGGTCATCCAAATTCAAATAATTAGTCACGTTTAAGGCATGTCGAAACTATCCGAACTTTAAATATTTTGTCGGATAAATCCGACGCCCAATCTCAAGTTGAAAGTGGAACAGAGAGTTCCTTTTTTATCAAATAATTAGAGAAAATGTACACATTTCCGACATAGTGTTGATACATTTATCATATAAGAAATAATTCCATATTCTTTGTTTTGGCTCACTATATAAATGCGAGAATCTGTAAAGTGTAATGGTCATATTTTTTCTCAACAGAAAATTTGACGACATTTTTCTTATGCAATTTTCTCGGGGAAATGGTGGGTGTTTGGAAGACATGAATTATTTTTACACTGATCTTGTAGCTTTTCTACCAGGTTCAATCGTCAAGATTCTAAACACTGCTAGATAATGAATCCTATACCTTATATCCACAATATACTCGCTGATGACCTGTGGATATATTACGAGACAACAAAATTTTGGACTAGACGAAGGAGGTTGCAGACGACAATCTGAAGTTGATTAGGTTAGAATGTTAATTAGAATCTACCCGCTCCTTTAAGTGGAAAACATGGTAAAAATTGAGGAAATTGCTTATCACAAACAAATTCTTCATTTTCACCATGTTTTTCAAAACTTTTCTTCAGAGGGAAGTCTATGAGCGTAATTATGTGGGACTGGGCTACGATTTCCAATGTACTGTCCGACTCAATGTCAATGTGTCCGACTCACAGTCATATGTGTCCGACTCACGATCAATTTAGGGTATTGTGGTTCCCAGCTTTATATTTTTCTATACAAAGAGATATAGTTAGATTTTTGGTTTCAATCTACGAGAGAAAGGTACCAGCAGATGCCGGAAAAAACCGGGTATTGAAACTCGCCATGATTTAAGAACGGTAAGGGCTTGAAGTGAAAGGGTGTCCGACTCACGATCAGTTTACCCTATGGCTATGGCTATGCTCAAGATCCTGTTTCATAAACATTCAAAACCTAAAATTTTGGACGTTTTCAACATTCTCCCAGTGTTGTATTACAACTGAAGAATACAAAATGGGCTAGTACTGTTGCTGACATCTCTTTTTATCATGTCTTTGATAAAAAAATTTATGTGTACTCACCTGTTTCAGGATTTGACATTTTTATGCTGCTAGCCCTTATTTTCGCACAAATTCATTTATCAATTTATTATAAATGAACTTTTGTTTCCTAACATTATGACAACAGTGATTTTATGCGGTTTTATGTTCACAAAATTTGGTTACTTCTGTCGGCATTTGCTGTAAAATGTGTAAATATAACGGTCTGAGAGTGATACGTACATTTTTGGATAGAGTTAGCAAAAAAATTGAAGGAGGTTGTTAAATTTCAGAAGCATTTTTTGTGTTTGGGCCGACAACGTTGCACGATGTAACTGTTTATTACTAGAATAAAAGGTAAATTCTAAATTCAATGACATATTACTTAGGTTATCAAAGAATTTTGATGGAAACTCTATGCAGAAGGATCGGCTTATATAATCGGATAGTACCAGTACCCGGATGTTTAGTTCAATTTACACTTTTCTAAGGTCTAACAAAGTGCATTTCCAAGCTAAAAAGTGGGTTAATCCTATTTCGAAGAGACATCAGTATTTCATGGTGATCAATATTGTCCCAAGCCTGTTAAGTTTGGATGACTTGTTTTGGAAAAGATTTAAATAAAATCAATGGAAATTCCATACTCAAAGGTCTGAACGCAAAGTCCTTCATATGGTTCATATGATACAGGGGTCTTGCTGCCAATTTTTGTTTGGGGCCAGGGGCCAGTGAAATTGGGAAAAATAGCGACGTTTTTAACCTAAATTGGGAAAAACTAAAACAGGTTTTTATTCATTCTGTCATTCAGTTTCAGCTGCAAATTAGACTGTAGTGGTGTAAAATGCATTTGTACATACTCTTGTTTAACCCTTTCCCAAACGACAAAATTTTCGGGTGTCCCAATTTGAAAGCTGCTGCAGACGACAAAATGGATGTCAATATAGATCGGATTATTGTATAATATATTATAACAAAGAAAACATTGAGTCAAAAGGAGAAACTGCTGGTCATCAGCAGTTTCTTCTTTTGTCTCAATGTTTTCCCAAGCCATTTCTATTAGGGACGTCAAAACCAGGTCTTGTTTGGGAAAGGGTTAAGAATCTACTCTAAAACTGTCTTCAAAATGTTTGTAAATGAAGATGGGGTCTTAATGAGGTCCTTATTGGGAATTTTCACCAGAGAATTGGGAAAGAAAGATACTTTTTGCCATTGGGAATGGGGCCGAATAACGGTCCCAAATTTTGGCAAACGAGACCCCTGTGATATGTAGAGGCCGAATGCACTAATGCATTTAAGCTTGATTAGCTTCTATAGGCCCTTTCTGGAATGTTTTCCCTCATTCGTCTTGTTCCGGTTATGGAATACACCAACTGACAGTTTTGAAGTGCGCATGCGCAAGCCGTAAAATAAAAGTATGAGTACAATTTCTACAATCATTTTAATCTCATATACGCATACAGTGCTTCTGAAATAAGTTGCCCGAGTTGTCCGACTTGTCCGTTTACCTAAGAAAACCTGTACGGACACGCAGATTTTGAAATCTAGGTTGTCAGTGGACAAGTGAAAATCCGGTTATAATAAAGAGTTTTTTCTTTCTTTTTCTCACATTTTTTTCATACAATGTAATTACTGATAGTTAAATGTACAAATTTTGTTGTAGACAATAGTTAGAAAGTCATAATAGACATGCAATAAACAAATGAAGCTATTGAAAAGTATATGAGTTTTGTACGGACAAGTTGACTTGATACGGACAAGTCAATTTTGGATGAACACTTGTCCGTGGACAAGTAGATTTTCAAAATATTTCAGAAGCACTGGCATAGCGCAAAATAATGCTTCAAACGGTGTATACTGGCTGAATTAAAGAAAAATACAATTGTGATTCATCAAAACAAATACTAATTTTGAAATGTCCACCGCGGTTTTGGCTTTTAATCCTTAATTATTGAAATATCCCAATATTTATTTCATTACTAACGCAGCCCATTCCACGCTTGAAGTAAGAACGTTACTTATATGATAGTTAGAAACCCGTATTTGAAATCGGTAATTGTTTTATTGTGTTCATGTTATACAAGCATCTTTTAATTCTTGTCACAAAAACGTCTAGTTTTGATATCCTAAGCAGAAGTTGCTTTGGGAAACTGAGGGAAAGGGACTCGCTACCTAGCTTGAATGAATGAATCAGCTAGTCCACAGTTTTGATGGGAAACATTCGTTTGACAATGCAATGATTGATATTCGTTACATTGATTCAGCAATGTCGTTCGCAGAATGTGAATAAAAAATAATACAGATATTTGTCTTTTCTAAACTTAAAATTCCTGCTTTCGGATAAAGTCAAGGGGTCTCGTTTGCCAAAATTTGGGGCCGTTATTGGGCCCCATTTCCAATGGCAAAAAGTATCTTTTTAGCGAGCCAGGACTTTAAGTCCGGGGAGCTAATGTCACAGCCCTAGTGTCGGCGTCAGCGTCGGCGTCAGCGTCGCGTCTTCAAAAACTTTAACCTGGCCTATATCTCAGGCACTATTAGAGATACAACCTTGATATTTCACACATGGGTACTTCTCGACAAGACCTTTCATTTGGGACCGTGACCTTTGACCTAGTGACCTTGACCTTGGAGTTTGACCTACTTTTAAAAAACTTTAACCTGGCCTATATCTCAGGCACTATTAGAGATACAACCTTGATTTTCACTCATAAATACTTCTCGACAAGACCTTTCATTTGGGACCATGACCTTTGACCTAGTGACCTTGACCTTGGAGTTTGACCTACTTTTCAAAAACTTTAACCTGGCCTATATCTAATGTACTAATATAGATAGAGCCTTGATATTTCACATATGGATACCTCATGCCTTGACCTTGAGACAATGACCTTTGACCTAGTGACCTTGACTTTTGACCTTGGACTCCTTTTTTTTGCGACAAGCTCTCGTATATGCCAGCTACGTTGTCCGCGGACAACTCTTGTTTTCCCAATTCTCTGGTGAAAAATCCCAATGAGGATCCAGAATGCCCCATGTTAAGACCTCATCTTCATTTACAAACATTTTGAAGACAGTTTTAGAGTAGATTCTTAAACAAGAGTATGTACAAATGCATTTTACATCACAACAGTCTAATTTACAGCTGAAACTGAGTGACAGTTTGAATACAAACTTGTTTTAGTTTTTCCCAATTAATGTAAAAACGTCTCTTTTTTTCCCAATTTCACTGGCCCCTGGCCCCAAACAAAAACTGGTAGCAAGACCCCTGAAGTCTCTAGATAAACATTGAGATCCCATATCGGTATATCGGAAAACTAGAAAATACTTTGGAAAATGAATAAATAACTTGTCACGAGCATTTCTTTCATAATTTCATTCCACATTATTTTCAAACTTCTAAAGCATCTTGTGGGTCATAAAAAAGCGTGGTTATATGATCATATGGAATTGGGTTCAAGAGTAATAATAATTTCTGTCCTACCTGTCTGCATAAAATATTTCCCAATTATCATTCAATCAAACACATCATCATATACGAAAACATTTAAAAAACAAATCTAATTCATTTTAAAGTAAATGTGTAGTTAGTCGCAAATTATTAAAGATATGGTGTCGGTTTGTATTTGCTGTGATAAAAATTAGATCCATCACGTGTTGACTCAGTTCTTTAGATCTGTGCGGTACCCGCTCCGTGTGATCTATTGTCGTGTGTGCTATATGACGGTCGGGGGCAATTAACCCTTTCCCAAACAACAAAATTTTAGGGTGACCCAATTTGAAAGTTGCTGCAGATGACAGAATGGATGTTTTTAAAAATAAGAATTGTGTATAATATGGCACAGAAAATATTGAGACAAAAGGAGAAACTGCTGGTTATCAGCAGTTTCTTCTTTTGTCTCAATGTTTTCCAAAGTCATTTCTTCTAGGGACGTCAAAACCCGGTCTTGTTTGGGAAAGGGTTAAAAGATTGTGGCAAATTGATTGGGATAACGTGTCAATCGTCAAACAGTTAATCCCTTTTCAAACAACATTCTTGAAGTACACATGCTAAATCATGGAAGAATGTTGCGAATCTTGAAAGAAACATATTTTCGTTTTCTTCACAATATTTTAAGAGTTTTTTTTTATAAAAGAAATGTTAGAATTTTTATGTTGTTTTTTCTTTCTTTTTTTTTGGGGGGGGGGGGGGGGGGTTCAAGGTTGTAAAGTCATAGATCATAGATCTTATAACCGCATGTTTGCAACACATTTCAATTTTCGGTAAAGGAATGTTAAGGATTGAAAACGAATGTTTTGATGATAAATACGATCAACAAAGCGGCTTTTTCAACCCCATTTGTTCTTAATTCGCCATGTAAAACATTTCATTATGCAAAAAAGTCTAAATCTGCATCTAATCATTGACTTGTTTACCAATAATGCGCTAGAGATCTAATATTTTTTATTATTTTAAATTTATTAAAAAAAATGTTGATCTTTTTTGTTAAGTTTCAGACAAGAATACACTGTCACTGGATAGGCCTATTCCAGAATTTTTCTACGGCATTTTTTATGATATGTCTAAAATTATTGTAGCCACTCCACGTGACAAGAGATCAAGGTCTTAGATGGGATATATCCTTCGGGTAAAGTTGAAAAGGGTTAAATGATTGACCATGCTCATTAAGTACACGGGGCTTTCAAGAGGCCACACATGTCATAATTATCTGTGTTAAGATTGGATTAAAGAAAAGTGTCTCTTTCATCACGTAACAATGGATATACAAAAAGTGAAATTAAAGTAGTTTGGATTTAATTTTCGTATTCAATGGCTTGAAAAAAGTAAGTATATGTTTGTATCGAGATAGGAGATCATGGCTTAAAAATAGACGATAGTTCTAAAGGCCCGTGAGCTGGAAACAGTTTGTCCTTTTCTTGTAAATATTTTGCGTGTCATAATTAGCTCACCTGAGCACGAAGTGCTCGAGGGGAGCTATTGTGGTCACTCACCGTCTGTCTGTCCGTCTGTCAACAATAATTATTTCTTCAAACATCTTCTTCTCCAAAACTAACTGGCCAATTTTGACCAAACTTGGCAGGAATGTTCCTTGAGTGACCCTTCTCAAAACTTGTTGACAGATTTTTGAGTTGTCAAAAATTGTTGGCGTGGCAGGGCGGGGCTTATCACACTTAGAGAAATCCTAAGAAAATTCTTTAAAAATCAACCATTGTTCCAATTTGAACCAAACTTGGCAGAATTGTTCCTTGAGTGACCCTTTTTAGCTCACCTGAGCACAAGCTCAAGTGAGCTATTGTGATCACCTTTTGTCCGGCGTCCGTCCGTCGTGCGTCGTCCGTCGTGCATCGTCCGTCAACAATTTCTTTAAATGACATCTCCTCCTAAACTACATGGCCAATTTCAACCAAACTTGGCAGGAATGTTCCTTAGGTGACCCCCTTTCAGAATTGCTAAAAGAATTGAAATCCATGAAAAACTCTGGTTGCCATGGCAACAGAAAAGGAGAAATTTGACTGAATCTCAATACTATCTTTGAACGACATCTCCTCCTAAACTACTGGGCCAATTTCAACCAAACTTGGCAGGAATGTTCCTTAGGTGACCCCCTTTCAGAATTGCTAAAAGAATTGAAATCCATAAAAAACTCTGGTTGTTATGGCAACAGAAAAGGAGAAATTTGACTGAATCTCAATACTATCTTTGAACGACATCTCCTCCGAAACTACTCGGCCAATTTCAAGTTAACTTGACAGGAATGTTCATTAGGTGACCCCCTTTCAGAATTGCTAAAAGAATTGAAATCCATAAAAAACTCTGGTTGCCATGGCAACAGAAAAGGAGAAATTTGACTGAATCTCAATACTATCTTTGAACAACATCTCCTCCTAAACTACTCGGCCAATTTCAACTAAACTTGACAGGAATGTTCATTAGGTGACCCCCTTTCAGAATTGCTAAAAGAATTGAAATCCATAAAAAACTCTGGTTGCCATGGCAACAGAAAAGGAGAAATTTGACTGAATCTCAATACTATCTTTGAACAACATCTCCTCCTAAACTACCAGGCCAATTTCAAGTAAACTTGGCAAAAATATTCCTTAGGAGGTCCTCTTTCAGAATTGCTAAAAGAATTGAAATTGATTGAAAACTCTGGTTGCCATGGCACCAGAAAAGGAGAAATTTGACTAATTCTCAATAATTTCTTTGAACAACATCTCCTCCTAAACTACTTGGCCAATTTCAACCAAACTTGGCAGAAATATTTCTGAGGAGGTTCCTTTTAAAAATTGCTAAAAAGAATTGAAATCTTTTAAAGGCTCTGGTGGCCATGGCAACAGAAAAGGAGATTTTCCACCAAATCTCAATGACATCGTTGAATGATATCTCCTCCTAAACTATCAGGCTAATTTCCACCAAACTAGGCAGAAATATTCCTTAGGAGGTCACATTTCAAAAATTGCAACAGAATTGCAATTTATAAAAAAAAAACAACTCTGGTTGCCATGGCAACAGAAAAAGAGAAATTACACGAAATCTGTCAGAAGCAATTTCTCAATAACCGCAGAGCCAAATTTGACAAAACTTAATATTTGCATTGCTTATGATATTGCTAAGAGGTACTTTTTTTTTTGCTTTTCAATATAAAACCTTGTCACAGAAAAAGGGGACTTCTAGTAAAAATCTGCTTATCAGGCGCATAGCATCTACATTTATGCATGGATTTAAAAAAATGTATGGGTAAATGTGTTCTTTATCATGAGTAGATGTTCTATTTGAAATATATATTTAGGTAGGTTCAAGGTCATAGATCTAGGTCAATTTGTAAATTTCTGTTTGTTTGTCAGTCTGTATGTTTTATTTTAATTCCATCTGTCCAAAGCAATTTCTCCATAACCAAATAGCCGAATTGGATGAAACACCATATTTGAGTTACATATGATATTGCACTAAGGTAGTTTTCTGGGTTTTCTATGGTTTGAAATCGCATAGCGGCGTTCATATGATCTTTGACCCTTTATTGCATTACCTGTAAGAAATCTGATCTGTTATAAAACCCCATCTCAGGTGAGCGACCTAGGGCCAACGGCCCTCTTGTCAAAACTTGCTCTCAGATTTTTGATTTGTCAAAAAACGTGGCCGTGGCAGGGAGAAAGGGGCTTATGAGACTTAGAAATATCATAAGAAAATTCTTTAAAAATCAACCATTGGGCCAATTTGAACCAGACTTTGCAGGGATGTGCCTTAAGCCATTCTTTTTAAAATTTGTTCACAAATATTTTCATTTGTAAAAAATTGTGGCCGTGGCAGGGAGAAAGGGGCTTATCAGACTTAGAGAAATCATAAGAAAATTCTTTAAAAATTAACCATTGGGCCTATTTGAAGCAGACTTTGCATGAATGTTCTTTGAGTCTCTCTTTTCTATATTGATTCACAAATTTTTACATTTGTCAAAAAATGAGGGCGTGGCAGGGAGGAAGGGGCTTATCAGGGACAGCCTTAGAGAAATCCTAAGAAAATTCTTTAAAAATCAACCAATGGGCCAATTTGAACCAAACTTGGCAGAATTGTTCCTTGAGTGACCCTCTTCAACATAAATTTTGTTCATAAATTTATAGTTTCGTCAAAAAATGTGGGTGTGGCAGGGCGGGGCTTATCTAACCAAGAGAAATTTTTAAAAAAAATTCTTCAAAAAATTTCTTCTCTTTAACCATAGGGCCAATTAAAACCAAATTTGGCAGTAATGTTCCTTGGGTGACCCTTCTTAAGATTTGTTCACAAATTTTTTATTCATCCAAAATTGTGGGCGTGGCAGGTCAGCATTTACCGGACTTGGAGAAATCATAAGAAAATTCTTTAAAAATCAACCATTGGCCCAATTTAAACCACACTTGGCAGAAATGTTCCTTGAGTGACTCTTTTCAAAAAATTTTCTCAAATTTTTTATTCGTCAGAAAAAATTGGGCGTTGCTTATCGGACTTACAGAAATCCTAAGAAAATTCTTTAAAAATCAACCATTGGCCCAATTTTAAGCAAACTTTACAGAAATGTTCCTTGAGTGACGTTTTTTAAAATATGTTGGCAAATTTTGTATTGGTCAAAAAAAGTGGGCATGGCAGGGCGTGGCTTATCAGACTTAGAGAAATCATAAGAAAATTTTTTAAAAATCAAGCATAGGGTCAATTTGAAACAAATTTGGCAACAATGTTCCTTGAGTGACCCTTTTCAAAATTTGTTTGCAAATTTTTTGATTCGTCAAAAAAAGTGGGCGTGTCTTAAACTTCTTTCAGGTGAGCGATATAGGGCCATTCTGGCCCTCTTGTATTCTATGCACGAAGTAAGCAGTTTTGATCATCGAACAACATCAAAAAATGTTTTTGTGGAATTATTATGCCAGATAAATAGAGAAAATGCATGATTTATCACGAATAAATAACTGTAAATATTAGGCTGTAATCAGACATCACTTTTTTCTGTATTTACTGAATTTGTATGCAGCTCAACCTAATCACTGACTCATCTACCATTAAGTTTAAAACTATTTACATGTAATGATGTTAGTAAAAGTCACAAATTAAAAATGTTATCAATCACTTTTTCATTTGGATTTTTATTTTGTTTTTCAGGAAGTCATTAATTAACAATGACAGTGAGAATGCAGATGAATTTGTTTGTAGCTGGCCTGCGAAACCGCAACGAAGAAGTCAGACTGAAAACAGCCAATGATCTTCATCATTATGTCAGCACCGAACTTCGGGAGATGTCTGCAGATGAACATGCACAGTTCATGGATCAGTTTAACCATCATATATTTGAGATGGTCTCCAGTTCAGATTTGAATGAGAGGAAAGGAGGGATTCTAGCAATGGGTAATTTTATTATGTCATAATTGTCACAACTTTCAAGGTACAGCTTACATTCTTGATAATGGTATGGAATGTTATAATAATAAGAAGAAAAATTCAGAGCTGTCAAATGAATAGAAATTTTTTAACATTTGTATTGTATATAGATTTGACGTACTACATATGTGCTCACAGACACGAGGAAAGAATAGAAATTTTGGTCTTGCAATTGGTCTCACAATACTGGCTAATCTCTCAGACCAAATGAGATTTTTGGCAGACAAAAGTATGATTCATAACCTTGCTGATAAAAAATAGTGTCAGGTCAGCGGTTTTCCCATGCTTTCTATGGCTCCTGAAAATGGAGGCATTCCCAAAGCAAAACGCTGTGTTCCCAAAGCAAATTTTCTTCCATTTTTCCCAATGTATTTAAAATGCCTGATTTATTACTGAAAAATGAGCCTTTGGCTTATAATTTTAGCCGAAAATGAGCTATTTTGCGCTTTAAAATATTTCTCAATTAGGCCAGACTCCTTTTCCAAAAATGGCTAGGAAAACCCCTGCAGGTTGTCAGACTGATAGAAGAGAAAGAAATGCTAGACCGAGAAAAATTCCATTATACACATGTCTGATGTCCAACTGCCTTTTGTCTGGACTAATGTCATAATGTTTTAGATATTATTTATTGGAGCTTAATAAGGAGAAAAACAATTATCTGTTTTTCATACCAGAAAAAAAGTCATCATTAGTCAATAGAAGTTGTGAGGGTCAAGGTGAAATTTTGGCAACCTGGACTCAATCTTGTAAAAAATAGAAATATTATTCAGGGCAACAGATAAGAGGTGTGAAGACTTTCTATTTTTTTTTTTCTTTCAAATCCAAACCCTAGGTTATGAGTACTTGATGAGACAATTCCAAGGAGTACCCACAACATAGGGTTTGATGAACAATAATTGAAATATTGCATTTTGAAAAGCCTTTGCTCCCTCTTATCTATATCTCTGATTATCAAGTTTTCAGTAGAATTGGCTGTTGCAGGCTAGAGTTGGTAAAAGAAATCTTCTTGTTCTTAATCACTACATTTATATTCATCACAGTGAGCCTGATCGGTGTGGATGTGGGTAATTCTTCCACAAGGAACAGCAGGTTTGCCAACTACTTACGTAATCTTCTCCCTTCTAACGATGTTACTGTCATGGAAATGGCTGCCAAAGCTATTGGCACCCTGGCTTTGTCCTCTGGAACATTTGCTGCTGAATATGTGGAATATGAAGTAAAAAGAGCGCTAGAATGGCTGACCGGAGACAGAAATGAGGGGAAAAGACATGCTGCTGTAAGTACAAAATATATCTTTTGCTGTTCTCATTTTTAGCTTGACTTTTCGAAGAAAATGAGAGCTTATACTGTCACCCTGGCGTTGGCGTCGGCGTTTACGTTGGCGTTGCAACCAAGGTTAAAGTTTTTTCAAACATCAATAACTTCTATACTATCAAAGGGATTCAATCCAAACTTGGTATACTTATTCACCATCACACCCTCTACCTTACTACTAGGGCTCATGACCCTGGCTCCACTATATTTGGAGTTATGCCCCCTTTATACTAAGCAACTTAAAAAGTTGAGCGCGCTGTCTTCGGACAGCTCTTGTTTTAGTGTATTTGTATATCGGTCATCTTAAGGCAAAAGGGGTGGAAAATATAGCAGAACTTGACGCTGGAAACCAGTGAAAGTTATTTTTAATTATTTAGCAATTTTAAGACTTATTTATTTAATTTATTTTTCAATTTAAGCTGGTCTGAATTTAAAGGATACAGGAACTATTTCACCCAATCAAGCGTCAAGGTTGATGTAGATAAAATGTTTGCATCAAGATTTATATCTTTTACAATTTGAATTCATGTTTCTCAGGAGACATATAGATACAATTTATGTACATGCATTGTTATATATTTTCATTACAGGTACTTTGTTTTAAGGAGTTAGCTGTCAACACACCTACATTCTTTTTCCAAATAATCCAACAGTTCTTTGACTGTATATTTACAGCTGTAAGGGACCCAAAGGTAATATATAATAGGTACTGTGTTAGAGATATCAATGGTTGAGTAACAAATGGTGTAATGTACACTGATTTGAAAAAAAAAATCATGGCATTTTATTATGCACAAATTTGAGGAATACATGTGTCTTTCAAAGCATTGACATTTTGACCACACAGATATTTACTTGATCAATACAGAAAATTTGTAGCCATAATTCTTCTTTCAGCTTGTTTGAAACTCAAAAAGTCACATTCTTTAAAATAATCTTCACTTTTTAGAATAATGCCAACTGCCTGCTAAATTTATTTCCTTGTTTTGATTCATATACATTTTAATTATGAAAGTACAGGTAATAAGCGGTTGAAAACGGCGTAAAGCCCCAATAAACCAACAGGTAATGAGCAAGAACTTACAGTTAACCCTTTCCCAAACAAGACCTGGTTTTGACGTCCCTAATAGTAATGGATTGGGAAAACATTGAGACAAAAGAAGAAACTTCTGATAACCAGCAGTTTCTCCTTTTGTGTCAATATTTTCTGTGCTATATTGTACACAAATCCCTTCCTTTTTAACATCAATTTTGTTGCCTACAGCGACCTAAAATTGGAACACCCTAAAATTTTCTCGTTTGGGAAAGGGTTAAATCTATGTTAATAGTTTTGAAAACTTAAAGATACATGGCCTTTGCTACAGGACTTTCTTTGGATTACAGAATACCCTTAAGTGTTGTTCTCACATGACAGGTTATATATTATTGCATATGATAATTTCAGCCCATGATTCGAGAGGGAGCGGTTGCTTCTCTCAGGGCAGCCCTAGCTGTTACAGCACAGAGAGAAGGCAAGGCTAGCCAAACTTCACAGTGGTACAAGGTAATTATATTCTTATATATGGGTGACTTTAGAGAACTTTGTGGTACTGTGAAGGGCATTTAGTTAAAAGTAAAGTTTAAAAACACAATTCCCTTTTATAAAATCTAATCCCAGGATATTCTGTATGCCACCCAGCCCAGATAGCTCAGTTGATAATGTCAGAGTCTATCAATCAGGGGTCATGGATTCGAACTCTGGCTAGGCCAGTATCCTTTCTGACATTTGACAAAAGCCATTTGTCCTTGACCAATAGGTGTGAATCATTTATATGAGAGAGCAGCTTGAGGCTCATATTTGATATTTTGGTAGTACTGGTGAATGAAATACCAGGAACCCATGGTTAGCTTTTCCCCCTACCACAATTTGAGGATAGCAGTTGAAAGAGGCGTTAAATCCCAATCAATCAATGTGTTATCTGACATTTTCTACACTACCTGCCTGATTGAGTTTAGCTTGATGATTTGTTATTTTCCAGCAATGTTTTGATGAAGCGGAGAAGCAGTATGATGAGATATCTGGCCGTGAGAAGAAACTAACCAGGGACGACTGGGCACACGGATCACTACTTATTATGAATGAATTACTCAGATGTAGTAATGTGGAGAGTGAGGTAAACTGCTTCTTGTTTTTTACTTAAAAGTTTTTTTTAAAAATGAAATTTCATTTTTGTGTCATCATAAGTTTTCATTGTATGAAAAAAAGGTTAAAAAGATTTGAGATGACAACAGACCAACATCTACTGATTATGAACAATATAGATCTAATCAGCATTATCTTTTTTTGAATCAATTCAGTGCAATACCCTGTATCGAAAGATCAGGGTATATTTTTTCATTCGACCGTGTCCATCCCTCTATCAGAAAACTTACCATTGGTCATTTTGGGGGTATTTGTGTTTCACAAACACATCTTGTTGATTCAGTATTTGTCAAACTTGCTTGAAATATCTGTTAAGCCATTGCTGCACATTGATGCTTTCTGATGCCCTTCAAGATAAAGGCTTTAGATGACATTGTGGTAAATGAAGAAATTGCGTGTGACAAGCAATTCCTAGATTTCCCCTAATGTTTTCTATCCAGAAAGACCAAAAAATGTAAAATTTTGTTCATTTGAAATTGTCTTCTGCAACGTCTTTGAATTTGGACATGACTACAATTTAGCTGTCTGGTAATGGGTTTATTGCAAAATGTCTCAAGAATTTGGATACTTTGTATTGGAAGACATGTGCATTCTGACCTTATTCTACACTTATCTGCTATTTCTGATTGTTTACCCATTTTCCACAAACACAATGGCTCTTTTTGACTCCATACAAGAAAGTGGCTCTTGAAAACATTGTGGAAAATGAAGAATTTGCTTGTGACAAGCAATTTATTTATTTTTGACAATGTTTTTTTCTTCGTTAAAAGACCGAAAAATTTAGAATTTCTTTTGATGAATGTTGTCTTCAACATCTTTTAATCTGAACAAATCTAAAATGTTGCTGTCTGGTAATGGGTTAAGTAAAATGAGGATTTAGACAAACTGTTGAAAGTAATATTTGTGTTATTTCAGAGATTACGGATGGAGATGGAGGAGATTACAGCCCAGCAATATCTTCATGAGAAAACTATCAAGGTAAGGGTGTAATCACCACAACATTTCACTGCTTTTCATTGTAAACCTCGTAACTACAGCTTAAAACGATCTGCAGGTACGAGGTTATCGTTGAAATATGACAATTTGATCATCTCAATTTCCTTTTGAAGTTCCTTTAACCCCATCTGTAGCTCTACATATCATGTAGTGCTGAAGGTATGAGGGATTAATGGAACTTCAAAAGGAAATCTTTTCCCATTATAAATCATATTCTTTGTTGAAGGAACACATTTGAATTGTATAGGGGAGATGATTTTATATGAATACTCTTATCAAAGGCCTAGTTAAATTTAGAAATGATAGATTAACATTGTAATCCATCACCACATAAGTGCGGTTAGATAATTATTATACTTGTTACTTGTGTTTAGAGGCTTACTCCTAGGCTCTTGTCTCTTTTGCTGATCTGTAATATTATTAAAATTGGAGTAGTCCATCTTTTTGCCCTGTTGCAAAGAGTTAATAGGATTAATCTTAAAAATGCTATTGTGGCATAACACCTTATAACACTTTAAATGTGCATTATTGTAAGGGTGAGAAAATTTAATTGCATATCTCATATATTTTCCCGTCAGGAGTATTCGCGGAACAAGCTACAGGGCAGTCTGGCTACACTACAACAGTTTCACCAGAAGTCATCTCCACTGAGTCAGTTTGGACTTAACAACAGACATGTGCTCAGAAAACCTACACTGTTTGAGAGTAGATTCTGTAGGGAACTCTTGTCCAAAAACTTTGATAAGGTATGTTTGGTGATACTTTCAAGTTACAATCGAATTATTGTCTAGAAAAAAAGACCATGAAGCTTATGGTAAAATACATTTGTCTGTCAAGAATCATGGGTTTTATACAACATCTAGGAAGAAGTTTCTGAAAGCAATTCTTAAAAAAATCCCCAAAACACAGAGGCTTGTAAAAGTAATTTGTCTCATAATACAATTTAGTGTCTTTCCATTTCATGAATTTATTCCAGTCAATTTGGCTATTACTATCATTTAGAAATGTGATAAAGGGACATGTTACAGTATTTTCAAAATACTTTTATAGATAATATTTGCCGAAATAAAGTGATCATGAGATATGATATTTGATTTTGTATCGTGTAGGTTTGTGGGTTGGTGATAAGACACAAAGCTACCAAGAGTGTTTTTGTACAACAAACATTGCTGACTGTGTTCCCAAGACTAGCAGCCTTCAACCCAGACCAGTTCTGTAAAATGTGAGTACAATGATGCGACATACTCTGTGCTATAATGCAAAGATTTGCTTAATAATTTTCAATTTGATTTATTTTTGTTGTTGATGGAAAAAAGATTGAAGTAATGTAATAAGTAATTCACATTAGAATTTCCCAAATGTCACAAGTGATATGAATGCTTATAGCATATAGTTTAAAGTTTCAGTTACTGATTTCTAACAGAGTTTATCGCAAAGTTTATGTAATTGAACAGGAATCCCTGGTTCTATTCAACAAAATTAAGATCAGTTTCAGAATTTAAAGAGAATTCAACAGATACTGTTTAACTTCATAAAAGATGAAGGAAAAGGAATTAAATGATAATGGTACTATAATTTTTCAGGCACCTGGAAGAGACAATTATGTTCCTGTTGAATGCCTTAAGGACACAAAGAGAGAAAACCACAGCATTCCAAGCTGTTGGTCTGTTGGCAATATCTGTACAAGAAAAAATAAACAAATATGTCCCCAGAATAATGGAGGTAGTCAGAATGTCACTGCCTGCTAAAGAGGGACAAACCAAGTAAGTTTTAGTAGTTATTTGGCAAAGAGAATTATTTCAAAAACATAAAGCAGGGTTTCCGTTTGACCCCGGAGCTCGGGTTTTGACGCATGAAAAATGAAAATGACCCCAATTTGACTCTCAGAAATTTCAACTGATGCATCATTCTGACTCTTGATTTTTACGACCCATGCGTCACCCATCATTCAAGATCAAGGGATATCTACTAATTGACCCATTATTTAGGTCACACCTTTAGTTCAGAGCAGTAAAAAATCGATAATCTGTGTTACGCAATCTTTCGCTGATTTGCTAGTCCTGTGTAAAGTGTTAATTTGATATCAGTGATGCATGCGGATTATCAGTTGTAAATCCATTAATTAATTTGTCACAGTCCTTGATTTGATTTGAAGTAGCTGTGTGGCAATAAAATACACAATCTGCTTGTAAAAATACCAAGAATTCCAAGAAGTTTAACATCAATCAACAGTTAGGCCTAGCTCTCTGCGGCGGCCATGAAATTCTGATTACATTATCATTGAATATCAAACAGAATCCCTTGTACCTGGATTAATTAATGCTAAGTTTTTTTTACTTCTCCGAAATATAAGATCGATCTAGCTGGTTTAAGTTCTTAATGAAAAGGTAAAATGATCAGATATCGTAATTGTCATGGGTTTTCGTGGTTTAGACACGGCATTATAACAGGAAAATTTAAAGGTGCACTTTATCAAAGATATATATTTTTCTACGAAATTTCCTTGGCATAAATGAAAAATATCAGCTTTTCAATATCAATAATTTGATTTCTACCATTTTACACAAGATTTCAATCTTGTACTAAATTTGTTAATATGGGGGGGGGGGTAAAATGGGGGCATATGCATTTCTAACCCTCAATTTCAAATCCAAACCCCATCTTGTGGGTACTCATTTGAAGAGTATCAATGAGTCGATTCTAGTGAGTACCTTCAACATAGGGTTTGATAACAACAATGCTTTTTGAAAAGTCAATATCCCTTCTCATCTGTAGCACTCGAAAGGTTGAAAAGGTGTTTCATCTACTCTTAAAATAAGCACTTTGGTCTTATTGAAACATTTTCATACATTTTCATATAAAGCATTTTTTTTTCCTTTTCCCCAGTATTTTCAAAAGCAGTTTAACCTTGTTAAGTTTGGGAGAATGTTTCAATGAACTCTAAAGTATGAAGAACATATCTTGACATTGCCCCCCCCTCCACCCCTTTATCAATCGATTACGGTTTGATTTTTCTCGCGCTTCATTTTGACTCTTGGGATTTTGGCCTCAAGGGTCAATGACTCTTAGGATTCTTGTCCTAATGGAAACCCTGATAAAGGGAAATAAAACATTACTGCTAACATGATTTTTTGCAAAATTGTTTTGTAAATGTTACATCTACTTTAAAATGAGAATGATTTATTGATGTGATATGTCACCTAATTCATGAACAAAAAGTGTTTTCAGAGAACTTTGTTTTTGTGAAAAATTGGTAGTCTACCTTATTAATGATTTAGTGTTGAAATTTCATCTTTGTTTGAAAAATGAAATTAAATTTTAATTAACCCATTTCCAAACAGCACAATTTTGGACTCTTCCAATTTGAAAGATGTTGCAGACAATTTCAAGTTGCTGAATGTTTAGAAATATTTCCTTTTTTTTGTTAGAAAATTTTGTGGAAAATGAAGAAATTGCTTGTCACAAGCAATTTCCTAATTTCCCACAATGTTTTTTGTGAGGGAGTTAAAAGGCGTCACTGTGGTGTAATGGGTTGAAATATAATTCAAGTCAATGAATGATTCTGTTATTTCAGGAAGCACAAGAGTTTTGTTGTAGACCCTGCAGTGTTTACTTGTGTCAGTATGTTAGCCAAGGCTATAGGTCCTGGCATGCAGAAGGATGTCCATGAGCTGCTGGAGGCTATGCTGGCTACTGGTTTGAGCCCCGCCCTGACTGCCGCTCTCAGAGACCTGGCAGCCCAGATACCACAGCTGAAGAAGGAGATTCAAGATGGTCTGTTAAAGTCGTTGTCCCTTATATTGATGGGTAAACCTCTAAAACACCCTGGAGCCCCGCGGAGCCCTGCAGGTGGAGCGCCAGTAGCAGGTAGGTCGCTTACCTTATGTCCTCTCATAAATGTTTACATAAGATACAACTAGCATCTGTAGAAATATGCACAATTTATGAAAATGTTATAATTACCTTGTATTATCTTTTAGTATTTGTTTCCTTGCTGTTTTAAACGAATTTTCATATTATTTTGTTTTTGGGAGTGGGGTTTGGGCTGCATGATGACTTCAAATGTATTTGTCATTTTGAAGTATCCTGTTTACTTTATGATTTCAGCTTCCTCCAGCACTGTGGCAGAGAACCAAGATGTTACAAGTATAACACTGGCATTGAAAACACTGGGGAGCTTTGATTTCGAGGGTGGGTGTTTCATCAGTTTACAACTATATGTGTATCATGACATTGACAGAGAAGGCATTCAAGTAGCTTCAATTGTTGATATTAGAAAGAATTATGATGAATTAATTAATACTTAATCTTAAGTTTTGAATGTGTAAATTGATATTTGTTTTGACATAAAACTGGTCAAGTATATCTATCATATGGTACATGTTTTCCAAATTTCATTAGCTTTTCATCTTCAAAAGATGTAAAAAATGTGATCATTTTGCTACATATTTATGGCTTAATTTTGTGCTAAGCCACCCGTATCAATTGATATTGAATTGAATTAGTTCATGCTCTATGTTTATCATGTATATTTATTGTAGGCCATTCCCTAACCCAGTTTGTTAGACATTGTGCTGAACATTACCTATCAAGTGAACATAAGGAGATAAGGACAGAATCAGTCACTACATGTGCTAGGCTCCTGACTCCATTGTTAAATGTAAGTTCATCCTGCAATCTGAGGATACTTTGTTTACCCTTTCCCAAACAGTGAAAAATTAGGCAGTCCGATTCAAAAGAAAATTCAGACAACAAATTCATTAATATCAAATGCTCAAAATGTGCACAATTTAGCACAGAGAATATTGATGCAAAGGGAGAAAATGCAGATTATCAGCTTTAGTCTATTGATTCAATAATTTTCCTAAACCTTTTCTGTTTGGGAAGTGAAAATAATATGTTGTTTGAAAAAGGGTTAAATGTTTAGATTGTTATGCTGTAAGAATATTGCCAAATGTATAGGAATGAAAAGAATGATTTCATTGCCGCTTTTGTCAATAATTAGAACTTACTAAGTAACTTTAGTAGAAGTTTTACTCAGGCATACAGCCTGTCCTTTGTCTACATTATCTGATATTTTTATGCCCCCGATAGGGAGGCATCATAAATTTGACTTGTCCGTCCGTCTGTCCATCCGTCTGTCCGTCTGTCTGTCCGTCTGTCTGTCCGTCCGTCCGTCATTCCGTCTAAAAACTTTAACATTGGCCATAACTTCCTTATTACTTAACATATTCGCTTCATACTTTACCACAACATTCCTTGGTACATTACCTTTCTGTAGGCACATACTTTGGTGACCTTGACCCCTGGATGACCTTGACCTTGAACATAGATTGGCCATAATTTAAAATCAAAGCGGTGTCGGGGGCATTGTCATCTTACAGTGACAGCTCTTGTTGATATGTATTTTTCATGAAATACATCCAGTTTAATATCTTTGAATAAGCTTTATTTAGAAAAGTACTTGCCTTTTGTATATGGAATTATATAGCCAGAAATGGATCTTGATAAAAATGTCTATGTTTTCCAGTTATTATCGAGTAATCAAGGCCAAATCAGTATGTCTGCCATGAATACTGTGGCCGAGGTCCTAAATAAACTGTTAGTGGTGGGAATCACGGATGTAGGTAAGTTATACTGAAATTACAAGTACTTAAGCTTGCATTATTTTCTTCACTTCTGGTACAAAGAGCAGCTCGGAATCACACATTTTTATTTAGCAAAACATTTATCAGGGAATATTGACATAAGAAACGCAGAGAAGAAGCTTTTCATAAACTCAACCTCATTCAGTATTACTGTGTAGATAGTTGAGCATTTGCAGTAGGAATTGATGCACAATTGTTCCTTTCAGACCCTGATATCAGACTGTGTGTTCTGAGTTCACTAGATGAGAGGTTTGACGACCATCTGGCCCAGGCGGAGAACCTCAGTGCCCTGTTTGTGGCCCTTAATGATGAAGTGTTTGAGATCAGGGAGATCGCTATTTGTATGATTGGACGTCTCAGTAGTAAAAACCCGGCTTATGTGATGCCTTCACTGAGGAAAACACTCATACAAGTATGTTATTACTTTCTGATTTATGGTTATAACAAGTAAAAATCGGCATGTTTTGTATTTTATTTTTAGTTAGTAAAGACAAGCAATATTTTACTGGTTTATTCATATCAATAAGACAAAAATTCTTATTTTATTATTATCAAGTCATTGAAAAGTAGCCTATGCAGAGCAACAGATAAATGGGTGTGAAGACATTCTGAAATTTTTATTTTGAATCAAAACCCTATGTTGTGGGTACTCATAGGAATTGTCTTGTCAAGACAATTCCAATGAGTACCAACAACATAAGGTTTGGTCATCATTTAGTTAAATATTTCATTTTGAAAAGCCATCACCAACTCATCTGTACCTCTGTATCTGTATCACTTCAGATATTGACAGAGTTAGAACACAGTGGTGTAGGCAGAAACAAGGAGCAGGCAGCCAGAATGCTGGGGCATTTGGTGGCCAATACAGCAAGACTTGTCAGGCCTTACATGGAACCTATTCTTAAGGTATGTGCTACTTGATTTATCTATCAATTCAGACAAGCATGGTAGAAACAAAGAGAAAGCTGCAAATATATAGAAACATTTGGTAGTCAATATGAGCCATTATTCAGGCCTTTGATTTGCTGTGAATTGACTTTTGAAACTACTGAATTCTCATCCCTACAAATAGCGATATTTTGTGTTTTGATTCATATTTTCAGTATTGGATGTTGTATTTTCAGGTTTTAGTTCCCAAACTGAAGGATCCAGACCCTAACCCATCAGTGACTATCAGTGTGCTGGCTGCTATTGGCGAACAGGCTCAGGTGAGAGGAAATACTGTGTGAATAAATCTTTATTTGACAGTGATGCTAGAAATCAATCCTTGTCATGCTGAATTAACCCTTTCCCGAACAACAAAATTTTTGGGTGGTTCAATTCAAAAGTTGCTGCAGACTACAAATATGTGTTAATCAAGATAGAATTTGTGTACAATGTAGGTCAGAAAATATTGAGGCAAAAGGAGAAAGTGCTGATTATAAGCACTTTCTTCTTTTGCCTCAATGTTTTCCCAGGCCATATCTGTTAGGGACGTCAAAACCAGGTATTGTTTGGGAAAGGGTTTAACATGCAAAAAGTATAGAATAAGATCTTTCTGCACATATGTCTATTTTTTTATCTAGTTTTTTTTTTGCTGCCTTCAAATGCAGCAGCAATATAGGTCTTCCTTGGAATACATTTGGAATTTCTTTAAATTTGCTATTCATGTGAGAAAGGATCAAGCAAATCAATTTTTGAAATGGCCCATTTAGAATGTTAATTACTGAAATTGAAGATTGTTATGCTTGTCCAACCAAAGTGTATAAATGTAACACTTATTAGGATTTCATATTGTATGTAACAAAGTATTGCATGTATGTAGCCATTTTCAGTATCAGCGGGTGTCTATGTTTATGTATATATTTATTTCACTATAATATTTTAGGTGAGTGGTTTAGAGATGAGAAAGTCTATGGATGAACTACTACCCCTGATACTGGAAATGTTACAGGACTCATCAGCACTACAGAAACGGGAGGTAGGAATAAAATGTTCTTTTTAGCAAATACTTTGTAAACAAATGAAATAATGAAAAATAATTCTGGAATATCAATCCAAGAGTTACTGCTTCGATTCCCTTTCTGCTCAAGTCTTTCAGATTAGACTTGATATTTCAAATTGACTGGCTTTCATCTACATATTGGTCCTTAGTACCAAAGCAGAATATTAGTTACCCATATCTTACTCTTATTTGTAAAATATTTTGTTTTCTGTCCCTATAGGTTGCATTATGGACAATGGGCCAGCTGATAGAGAGCACCGGTTATGTTGTAGAACCATACAAAAAGTATCCAAAGTTACTGGAAGTGTTACTGGATTTTCTCAAGACTGAACAAGCAACTGGGATAAGGAGAGAGGTAAAGCCATTCCCACATTATGACACCTTTGTCCATGTGAATTTAAAGCAGTTTACATATAATCGACCAGTCCTGAAAAAAAAAAATCTGATATTTCAGTATTTGGATCTCCTTGCAGAGTGTCATCTCGAGTTTCATTAAAGATCTGGACATCATACCTCTTGAGTAGGCACAAAGATGTACACATGTTTTCAAGAAAATGGCTTTCAGCCTTGAATTCATTATTTTATAAGTAATATGTGTATTTCTCCGATTTGATGACAATTCTCTTAGAGTTTCTGTTCTTCGGCTCATTTGCAATTTTTAGCTCCACTGGCCGAAGGCCAGCGAGCTATTGTCATGGCGGTGTGTCCGTCGTGCGTGCGTCCGTGCGTCCGTGCGTCCGTTAACTTTTTCTTTAAAAATCTTCTCCTCTCAAACCAGTGGGCCAATTTTGACCAAACTTTGCAGGAATGTTCCTTGGGTGACCCTTTACTTAAATTGTTCAAAGAATTTTGATTGGTCCATAAATGTGGGCGTGGCAGGGCGGGGCTTATCAGACTTAGAGAAATCACAAAATAATTCTTTAAAAATCAACCATTTGGCCAACTTTGACCAAACTTGGCAGAAATGTACCTTGGGTGACTCTTTACTTAACTTGTCAGTGAAATTTTGATTGGCCTATAAATGTGGGCGTGGCAGGGCGGAGCTTATCAAATTTTGAGAAATCACAAAATAATTCTTTGAAAATCTTCTCCTCTCAAACCAGTTGGTCAATTTTGACCAAACTTTGAAGGAATGTTCCTTAGGTGACCCTATACTAAAATTGTTTAAAGAACTTTGATTGGTCCATAAATGTGGGCGTGGCAGGGCGGGGCTTATCAGACTTAGAGAAATCACAAAATAATTCTTTAAAAATCAACCATTCGGCCAATTTTGACCAAACTTGGCAGAAATGTACATCGGGTGACCCTTTACTTAGATTGTTCAAAGAATTTTGATTGGTCCATAAATGTGGGCGTGGCAGGGAGGGGCTTATCAGACTTAGAGAAATCACAAAATAATTCTTTAAAAATCAACCATTTGGCCAACTTTGACCAAACTTGGCAGAAATGTACCTTGGGTGACTCTTTACTTAACTTGTCAGCGAAATTTTGATTGGTCTATAAATGTGGGTGTGGCAGGGCGGGGCTTATCAAATTTCGAGAAATCACAAAATAATTCTTTGAAAATCTTCTCCTCTCAAACCAGTTGGTCAATTTTGACCAAACTTTGAAGGAATGTTCCTTAGGTGACCCTATACTTAAATTGTTTAAAGAACTTTGATTGCTCCATAAATGTGGGCGTGGCCAGGCTGGGCTTATCAGACTTAGAGAAATCACAAAATAATTCTTTAAAAATCTACCATTCGGCCAATTTTGACCAAAATTGGCAGAAATGTACATCGGGTGAGTCTTTACTTAACTTGTTCGTGAAATTTTTATTAGTCCATAAATTTGAGTGTGGCAGGGCCGGGCTTATCTGACTTAGAAAAATCACAAAATAATTGTTAAATTCTTTAAAAATCAACGATTGGGCCAATTTCAATTAAACTTGGTAGAAATGCACCTTAAGTGACCCTATACTTAACTTGTTCATGAAATTTTGATTGGTCCATAAATGTGGGCATTGCAGGGCGTGGCTTATCAGAATGGGAGAAATCACGAGAAATTCTTAAAATCAACCATACTTTGTTACTTTCGACCATACTTTGTTATTCAATAATACTTTGTTAGTAAAATTTTAATTGGTCTATAAATTTGGGTGCGGCAGGGTAGGGCTTATCAGAATATGACAAACCATGAAAAAGTTCTTTAATTAAACATAAATCTTTATTAGGTCAAATCTTAGAAAAACCTTGTATGCCCTTCAGAGGTCATATTTTCTGCCCAGTCAATCTGAAAAGAGGTCAGAGTGATTGTTTTGATGAAATCATTGAAGGATTGAAATTGGGTCACTGGGGTTGAAAACTAGGTCAAGCGGTCAAATGTTAGAAAAAAACTGTTTTTTGTCCAAAAATGGGTGCATGGCAGGATGGGGCTTATCAGAAATCATTAGAAAATTTTTCATTGATTGCCGCTTCTGTAATCACTGGACATATTATGAGTGTACTTTGCCAGAATGTTCCTTAGGTGACTTTTTGCAATTTTTTTATTTTTACTTTGAATTTTCAAAACATCTCCAAGACCATTTTTTATTTGAGACACCCTTCTTAGAACTTTTGTGTTGAATTTTAGTCACATGAAAATCAATTCAACGTTCATTAACCCTTTCCCTAACAAGACCATGTTTTCATGTCTCTGAAGGAATTTAGTGTCAGAAAACTTTGAAAGAAAAAACAAAATGCTGATTATTAGCACTTGCTCCTTTTCCTTCAGTATTTTCTGTTCTGTAATGTTCACAAATTCCATATAGTTTTGTAACCCAATTCATCACCTGCAGTAGCTGTCAAATCTTGACAGTCTGAATTTTTATCGTTTGAGAAAAGAGAAAATGCACTAAACAGTGGATTCTTTTTAACTGCAATGTCTATTTGTCAAGATAATTATTGCAATTAACAGAAAAAAGCTAAAAAGGGAGTATATTGTTCTCAAAATTTTAAGTTTTTGCAGACAGGAAATTGCTAATTTGCAATGAATGTCTTATAACAGGATTATATAATTATTAAGAGTCCACTGTTTAACCCATTACCACACAGTGACGCCTTTCAACACCCTGCAAGATAAAGGCTTTTGAAAACATTGTGGAAAATGAAGAAATTGCTTGTGATAAGCAATTTTTTTCATTTTCCACAATATTTTCTGAACAAAAAAACACCAAAAAATTTAAAATTCCATGCACTTGATATTGCGGTCTGCAACACCTTTCAAATTGGAAGAGTTTGGAAAATGGTTAAGTTTGATGCCAAAATGTGATATACTCTTTTTCTCATTTCAGACCCTCTTGACCCGTGACAAGTGTTTGTGTTAATGAAGAAAAAAAAACAACAGTTTATGATTATTATGAAGAATGATTGATAATTTGTAACCCATACTTTGTTAAATTCTATTTAAATCAAAAGTTTAGATAGACTTTGTTCTTTAGGGGCTATTGCAGACGTTAACCTATACCAGGTAAGTGTGCTGGTGACCAAAACATGCTGCAGGAATCTTTTGAGTATGTAGGATTGTGTATTTCAAAGACAGTTGTTATTTGCTTTCTTTGAATTGCATACATGATTATCACCAGTTATGAAGAGGGCCTCTTTTTGGGATAACCGCCTTGTTTATCACAAAAAATAGTTTACCACTTTCATAGAAAGTGGAAATTATTTTCTATCAATTTAACAGAGATACACATTTATTTAAGTTTTGGAAATGATATTTCAACAATAAACTGAATTTGATTTTCTAGTCTTTAGTAATGTACAGTGTCATGCCAATATTTAAATTATTATAACGTTTTGAACAAATTTAGATTTAAATCTCAAAACTAAACACACAGTGAATAATTTAGAATTGCTAATCGCAATTACTTCCAGATCTTTTACATAGGTTAGCAAAATAACATGATTTCTATTGTTTTACTCCTGTCTGTCTGTCAGAAAACTTAACATTTTGCATTTTCTCCAAAAGTGTTTGACAAACAAAGCTGAAATTTGGTATCTAACTTCCTTTCAATGATATCTATATGTTCCATGTAACCCTTATCAACTCTTAATTAAAAAACTTAACATTGTAGAAAAATAGCCATTTCGGGCATTCATGTTTCACAAACACATCTTGTCTTTCAAGAAACTTACATTTTGTCACTCAACTATTCTATCAATCATGATTTCAACAACTGTTCTTATTTATTTCAGACAAATTTATCAATATTACAAAAAGACTTACCGTAATATCACTTGGAACATTTGTGAACTTTTATTATTATTTCCAAAATTGGAAATGTTATACACATTTTTATGATTCTTGTGTGGAACAGTGAATTGTGAACACTTTAATAGTGAACATTTTTTTATGATTTTTGTGCAACACTGATTTAATTCTAAATACAGTTTTGTGATTTTTATGTAGCTGTGAGTTCATTGTGACAGTGAATTGGAGTATATATTGGAATTATTGTGAACATAAGTTCTACCCTATGTGACTTAAGGTTGTGTACCTTAATATAGATCACTTTGTGTTGATTGCTGAAAGATATAGAGTACAGTGTGACGAAGTTAAAGAAAAGAGATACAGAGGAAAAAGGGACTTGGATTTACCATTGATTTATCCGTTTAATGTAAGAACTGGCTTTTTATTACTTTCTCTTGAATTTTTACACTATCTGCACCTAAAGATCAGAAAGGGATCAATATAAAATCTGGTCTGTCCATTAGTTTGTCTGTTTTTTCCTTGTAAGTTAGAAATTAAGATGTAGTGCTCAAATTTGATATTAAAACAGTTCATAATTCATTGGTATGAATCCCTTAATAACATTGTTAAAGTGACTTATCAAGGTCAAAACGATACATGCTTGCAAATTTACACTTCATACACATGTAGCAGCTTTTATGGTCCAGGGCCCTGTTTTTCTTATGATTTTATGAACATTTCAATTCATTTGTAAAACAGGGTCCTGGTCATCAGACAATGTCAAAAGTTGTCTTTGAATGTCTGGAAAATTTGCCATTTTAGTTTATATTTTCTAATTGCAGAAGGAAAATGCCTCGCAAGAAGAATTGGCGAATGAGTAGAGCCAGAAGAGATGTACTCACGAAAACCACAGCTGATTTAACGGGTGTCTTTGAACTATCAGATGGGGGCCTATCCCACCCTTTACCTTCATCTGTTTTGGATGAAACAGATGTAAGGCCATCTGTGTCTATGGAGGGCGTCTTTGGAATATCAGATGGGGGACTTGCCCACCCACAAAAACCATCTGTGTCTATGGAGGGCGTCTTTGGAATATCAGATGGGGGACTTGCCCACCCACAAAAACCATCTGTGTCTGGAATTTGTTCTGAAACTGTTCTTGATACTGTTCTTGATACTGTTCTTGATACTGTTCTTGATACTGTTCTTGATACTGTTCTTGATACTGTTCTTGATACTGTTCATGATACTTTACCAAATACTGCAGATGATATACTTACTGACACTGTTATTGATGCTAGTGCTGATGGTAATACTGTTCTTGCTACTGAAGTTGTTGCTGAAGATACAGAATCCAACACAATGATTTTCGGAACTTTTCATCAAGGTAATCAAATGTTTGACCCATCCTCTCGAAATCTACAATGTACAGCCAATGCCTTATGCTCGATGATATACACAGAGCTTAGACATCTGCCATCTTCACAAAATCTAGATGAAATTCTAATAGAAGGAGATAGATTACATAGAGAAATAGTGATTGGACTGAAAGCGAGGAATGACTTTCAAAGCTTGCTTTTGAATTTGGAAGAGATCCCAGGTTCTGTAACTGCATTTGATAGACATGTTTCTATTGTGAGAGGAAATATTTTATCTGGTGTATTTATTCAAAGTTCTATCAACACTCATATGTCATCACTTCACAGTTGTTTGAAGGAAGCATTTCACACAACTTCTTATCTTTTATTTATCATTGGTTCAGTTTGTTCTGCAATTTTCAGGCAGGATGGTAGATATTGTTTATTTGATTCTCATTCACATGGTGTTGATGGATTGGTAGATGATGATGGAAGATCATTATTAGCTTCTTTTCTTTCAATAGATGATTTGGTAATGTTCATGTATGCAATGTATCAAAGTATGAACATCGATCTAAATGAACAATTTGACATGATGCCAATTAGATTTGTTATAGGAGAAAAAATCCATGAATCTGAATCCAAGAAAAATGAAATTGAATTTACAAATTGTCCACCTGAGAAATTATCTTTGATTGACATATATTTCAAGGATCAAGCAGAGAGACAAAAGCGCAAACAAGAAGTTAGGTCAGATTATGAAATTGTACACGAACGTAAAAGATTAAAAAGAAATGAATATATGAAAAGTTATATGAGGAAAATTAGGCAGGATCCTGAAAGACAATCTAAGGAAAGATTAGTGGCTAGTATTTCAAAGAGAAAGGCAAGAAAAAATCCAGAAAGGCAAGTCAAGGAACAGACTATGACTAGTATTTCAATGAAAAAAGCAAGACAAAATCCAGAAAGGCAAGTCAAGGAACGGACTATGACTAGTATTTCAAAGAAAAAGGCAAGACAAGATTCAGAGAGGCAAGTCAAGGAACGGACTATGACTAATACTTCAATGAAAAAAGCAAGAAAAAATCCTGAAAGGCAAGTCAAGGAACGGACAATGACAAATATTTCAAAGAAAAAAGCAAGAGAAAATCCAGAAAGGCAAGTCAAAGAAAGGTCAATGACAAAGGGTTCTATGCAAAAAGTTAGACAAAATGAGGAAAGAAAGAAGAAAGAAAGAATGTTAACTCTTAAATCAATGCACAAGTGCCGCTCTAGTAAATTGTATAAAGATTCAGAAAGGATGAAAAAACAGAATAAACGTTCATCAAGATTCAATATGATAGTAGAAAATGAAAGAAATAAGACTAAGCGCCAGAGTCTAAGGTCTAATTTAGATTATAAAATTAAGGAAAAGAGCTACAAAAGTTCAAAGCGATATGGTTCCAGCTTAGACGACTGCATTGAAAAATTTAAGAAGAATGTTTCAAAAGGCCCTGTTTATGTTTGTTCATGCTGTAACCAAACATGGTTTAAACATTCTGTTGTGTTATTCAACAAACTAAATTCTAAATGCTCTTCTGATGCAGTTAAAAAATTTTCTACAAATTACATCTCTGTTGATGATTGTGAATGGCTGTGTAAAACATGCTATGAAAAAATTAAACTTAACAAAGTCCCTCCAATGTCTGTTTTCAATCAAAATGCATTTCCTGTACTGCCAAAGGAACTGAATTTACATCAGCTAGAGGAAAGATTAGTTTCTTTGAGAATCCCATTTATGCAGATTAGAGAATTACCAAGAGGAGGTCAGTTGTCCATCAAAGGGAATGTTGTCAATGTCCCGGTTGACATTCAGCCTGTTATACACAGTTTACCAAGAACATTAGATAGTCACTATACAATACCTGTTAAACTTAAGAAGAAACTTTCATATAATAAATGTGATTTCACTGAAAATATTAGACCTCTGCATGTTTTAAGTGCTCTTCATTGGTTAGTGAACCATAGTGTACTGTATAAAGAATCTGGTGTTAAAGTAGATGATGACTGGATGCAATCAATTACTTCAGATTGTAGTGATACAGTAAAAGAGTTCTTTGGAATGACAGGTGAAAGCGTAAGTGAAGAATTAGATTGTAATGATGATGTGAATTATGACTCTGATCACTTTAGTGAAGTTGACGAGACAGAAAAGGTTATTGGTAATAGTGACACTATGCTGGATGCTGCAGACCCAAATAAAGACAACGCTTATACTTTTGCTCCAGGTGAGGGTCAAACACCACTCAGCCTTTATCAAGATCCTGATGCAGAATATTTGTCTTTTCCTACAATTTTCTGTGGACAGAGAAGAAGTCCAAATGATAAAAAACATGTTCACATTCACTATAGTGATACATGCAAGCTAGAACTGAGGCATATTGATCGCAGAGTAGCATCAAATATTCCCAATATCTTCTTTAAGTTAAAGAAAGTTCAACTGAAACAAATTTCTGATAAAGTCCATCTTGCTTTGCGTAGATGTAAAACAGAAGGTAAAACATTTACTGCCTCACAAATGCTTGATACAAATCATCTTAAAGGTGTTGTGAGATTGGATGAGGGATTTTATATTTTCAGAAGTTTAAGGAATTCACCACCATATTTTGAAGCCCGTAAAAAAGATGTTTTTGCAATGATTAGACAACTAGGATTACCTACTTGGTTTACATCTCTTTCGTCGGCAGATACCAGATGGCATGATCTACTAAATATGCTCTCTCAGATAAATGATGGAAAAACAATGTCTGTGGAAGAATTGGATAACTTGACTTGGATTGATAAAACAAAACTTGTGCAAAAAGATCCAGTTACATGTGTAAGGTATTTTGACAACCGAGTACAAGAATTCATAAACACTGTACTTAAAAGTCCCCATGACCCATTAGGAAAAATAATAGATTACTTTTATCGTGTTGAATTCCAACAAAGAGGTTCACCTCACATCCACATGTTAATATGGAT
Organism: Fragum sueziense; assembly: GCA_963680895.1. NCBI lineage: Eukaryota > Metazoa > Mollusca > Bivalvia > Cardiida > Cardiidae > Fragum > Fragum sueziense. Next base: position 10,278,721 of record OY804597.1, read on the forward strand.
TGAAAAGGCTCCTAGATATCATGAAAGTTCATTAGATGAAGTAACATCCTTCATAGATAAGTATGTATCTTGTGAGAAAAATCCAGATCAACAACTTGTAGAACTACAGATACATAAACATTCCAAGTCTTGTAGAAAGAAACAGAAATCTATTTGTAGATTTGGTTTTCCCATTCCTCCAATGAAAAGCACAACTATATTGGAACCGTTAAATGACTGTAAAGAAAAGCAAAATTACAAAGATTTATTTGTCAAAATACAAAAGAAATTGGATGAGTTGAAGGAAACAAATATTACGGTAGATGATTTCCTTACTGAGATCAAAGTAAGCAAGGATGATTACATCAAAGCAGTCCAAAGCTCATTGAGTGGTCCAAAGGTTTTTCTGAAAAGAAAATTAAGTGAGGTTAGAATTAATGCATACATGAAACCTATTCTAAACGCTTGGGGTGCAAACCATGACTTACAATTTGTATTGGATCCATATGCATGTGCTGTATATATAGTTTCATATATTAGTAAAGCACAGAGAGGAATGAGTATTCTTATGAATGAGGCATGTAAAGAAGCTAGAAGAGGAAATATGGATCTCCGACAACAGGTTAGACATATTGGAAATAAATTCTTGAATAGTGTTGAGGTTAGTGCCCAGGAAGCCTGCTACTTACTTTTACAACAGCCATTGACAAAAGCCTCAAGGGATGTTGTTTTCATTAACACTTCTTTGCCTGAAGAGAGAACATTCCTACTTAAGTCTAAGGAATCTCTTGAAAAATTATCTTCAAATTCTACAGATATTGAAGCAGATAATACCATTAAAAGATATTCTAAAAGACCAAAACAACTTGAAAATTGGTGTTTAGCAGACTATGTGTCCCAGCTTGATATCAAATACAACACTGACAAAGGCACTGCAAGAAATTCAGGTGAAAACATTTCTGAAACATTAAATGAAGAAACCAATGAAGGTGAAAACAATGAAAACATGGATACATATTGTAACGAGGATGAGGTGCTTGACTCAGACACAAATGACTATAATTCAAGTGAGGATAGACAATATTCTATTCCTGGGGGTCGAATTGTTCTCAAAAATGGAATTGTTATAAGTGAAAGGAAACAAAGAAAAGTCATAAGATATGTAAGATTTTCGAAAAAAATTGACATCGAACAGTTCTGTAGAGAAAGATTGCTTCTATTTACTTCATGGAGAGATGAAAGTATTGATTTGAAACAAGGTCATGACTCTTACCTATCAAGGTACAGATCCATTAAAAATTTCATAGAGCACAAAGCCTTGCAGTATGAAAAGAATGCTGATGAACTAGATGATGCAATGGAGCGTGCTCACAATGAGGAAGATTTTGATGATGTTGCCCCAGGCACAGAGCAGTCTGAGCAGGATGACTCAAATATTGGTGCAAAAGAAAGTGAAAGTTTCATATTCTTTGATCCTGATAGACCTGAAAATCAGAGACAAGGTGATATTGCTGGAGATGTTGGTTTAAGTGTTGCTTCTGTAGATATTAGTGTACGCAGGAAAACAATGTCAGACATAGATTACAGGCAATTGATAAAATCATTGAATACGAAACAGAGAGAATTTTTTATTCATGTTTTCCAATCTGTTAAGCGTGATGAACAAAAGTTGAAAGTTTTTTTAACTGGTGGTGCAGGCGTTGGAAAATCTGTTCTTGTAAGTGCATTGTTTGAAGCTTTGCAGCGTTACTTGACATCTAATCCTGGTGATAATCCTGAGAACTGTAGAGTTCTTCTCTGTGCACCAACAGGTAAAGCTGCTTTTCATATAAATGGGGTAACATTACATTCAGCTTTCCGCATTCCAGCAAGCCAGGGTTATGATTGTACTCCACTTAATAGTGACACTTTAAACACCCTTCGAACAAAATATAAAGACTTGTCTGTTGTTATGATTGATGAAGTGTCCATGGTTGGAAATAACATGCTTAAACTCATAAATGAAAGATTAAAACAAATAAAGGGCAGTAATGTTCCATTTGGTGGCTTGCATATGATATTCATTGGAGACCTTTTCCAGTTGAAACCAGTGATGGATGGTTGGATATTTGAGAATTTGAAAACAAATTTTGGACCTTTAGCTACAAACTTATGGCAGGATTTTATTGTAATGCATGAATTGGATGAGATCATGAGGCAAAAGGAAGACAAGCAATTTGCTGAACTTTTGAACAGATTACGAGAAGGAAATCATACACAAGTTGACATTGAAAATCTAAAAAAGAGATTGACTGATACTGCTAGTACAGACTATCCACAAAATACAACACATTTATTCAATACCAATGAGAAAGTGAACAATTTCAATGTCAGGAGCTTTCTTAATAATACTAATGAAAAAGTAAACATTCCTGCTCTTGATCATGTATTAGGAGATGACAATGTGACAGTTAAACAACAACTAATATCAAAGTTGCCACATGATTCCACACACACTGCAGGGCTTAGTCAGATGGTAGGAATAGCTATTGGAATGATTTATGACCTATGTCTTAACCTTGATGTAGATGATGGATTAGTAAATGGGTCTTCTTGTATGATAAATAAAATTGAATACAGACAGAAAAATACTACTAGACCAAGTATTGTGTGGGTTTCTTTCAATGATGATAAAATCGGAACATCATGGCGTTCAAAGTACAGACATTTGTATCATAGTGCTATTAATCCATTATGGACACCTATCTTTGATTCAAAGAGGAACTTTGTGTATTTGAGAAAAACTTTTGTGAGAATACAAATCCCTCTGCGCCAGTCAACAGCAAAAACTGTACATAAATCTCAAGGAGACACGTTGAGTCAGGTTGTAATAGATATGGATGGAAAACGTGTATTTTCCCATGCCCATTATGTCGCAATAAGTAGATCAAGATCCCTGAAAGGCCTTTACATTCTAAACTTGAATGAAAGCAAGATTTCTGTGTCAACTAAAGTTCAAGAAGAAATGATACGTTTAAGAGAATCACAGAAATTGAAACTATGTTACACTCCAGTTTACATGACTAGTGACACTCATTTCACATGCCTTTTCAACAATATGCAGTCTTACAGAAGCCATAAGGATGAATTGTTTTCAGATCCCAATGTCAAAGCTGCAGATTGTTTATGCTTATTAGAAACATGGTTAACTGCAGATGATTCCATCGATTTAGTGCAGAGAACTGGATATCAAATTGTTAGAGCAGATGGGAAACAAGTAAGCAATGCTCGTCCTCACAGAGGAATTATCGTTTATGTGCGGGACAACATTCATATTTCTCATAGCTTTTCTGTGGTAAAGAAAAACATAGAAATGATTGTTGTAGAACTCTTGGTGCAAGATAAAGAAATAGTCATTGCAACATTGTACAACTCTCCTAAATCTTCGGTGACTGACCTGAAGAAATTTCTAACTGAAAATTTAAAGCATTTCAAAGGGAAGCACCTCATTATTCAAGGTGATATCAACATTGATTTATTGGATATGAATACAACTATCCAGAGGTTTATGCAGGATTTCTTCAACTGCAGTCAACAAGTGTCAAAAACAACCCATTATTCTGGCTCCTTAATTGATCATATTTACAGTAATATACCACTGATTCTCACTGATGTCATAGAATGTGTCTGGTCTGATCATTCGATGGTGTATTCTGCTGTGCCAAATCACAGTGTCAATCTTTCATAAAGTTTAAAAAAAAAATCATTAATATTGAGTTGTGCGAAGCTAATGACAAGTTTACATATTATTTTGAATGAAAGAGGTCAGTTTGAAATCTCACCCGTCATTGTTTTTTGCTTTGTCTGCTATTTCAGCAGACAAAGCTGGTGGTTCATATAGGTATGGGTGGCCACTATAGGTGCAGAAAGGTGGACACAAAGATATGTGACCTGTCACACTGAAAGGGACCTTCTGGTTTTTCCATTTAACCAAATCTTGAGATACATGAGATTCAGCAGATATCAACCAGATGTCATATTTGGAATTTTATTGAACATGTAAAACAAACAAGGAAACGAAATATATATATATCCAAGAAATTGCCTTAGAATGAAAAAAATTGATCCTAGTTAGTTTGCACAGACTGGCTAGGTTTGATATTTTTCACACTTTCCATAAGGTACTGTTAAGCTTGGCGGGTCACATAATTATGATCAAGCGATATAACATTCTTTTCTTATTTTTTTTCCTTCATGTTCAACACATATTTCAGCATCTAATAAGAAAGAGAGAAATTTCTACTGTAAGCCTTGTCATATGCTGAACTGTGTGGCAGAAGATTAACATAACGATCAGCCTGCAGTCACATGTTGACTGATCATTTTACACCTTTAACCCATTACCATACAGTGATTCCTTTTGACTCCCCAGAAGATAATGTCCATGGAAAACCATGTGGAAAATGAAGAAATTGCTTGTGAAAACCAAATTCTTCATTTCCCACAATGTTTTCTACATAAGATGACCAAACATGTAAGATTCATTCATTTTAAATTGTCATCTGCAACATTTTTGAATTTGGACTAAGTTAAATTTTTTAGATTTACACTGAGGAAATACTATTGTTTGTCGGAAATTATGTCACTGTTTAATTAATAGAATTGATTCCTATTTGTTACTTTCTGTTACACATGAACTTGCTACTTTACATTAATTCAACTGTACCTTTTTACTCACATTACTATTCCATTCTGCATAATTTTTCTGAAGGCAGTGCAGAGCTTAGCAAATGGTTCATCACGTATAAAAACAAGTTAAATGAGATTTGTAGATTAACATCTCATATATATTTATTGCAGTATGTTCTTTAAATTTCGAAATGTGTTCACACTAACTTACACAAATTTTGTATTTCACATCAACCTCAGTATTGAGAAGAAAACTCATCAAAAAATTAATGACCTGTAGGGTGAAAAATTATGCACAATGGTAAGATTATTGTGACAAATAGAGCAAATATTTATATTTTTATACGCCTGAAGGTTCATATTGTTATGGCCCCGGTCGTCTGTCTGTCCGTCAGTCTGTCCGTTAGCAATTTCTTGTGTGCGCAACTTCTCCTACAGTTTTGATTGGAATTTAATCAAACTTGCCACAATGATTCTCCATTGTGTCTATTTGTGCACATCGCTTACGGAATTCAGATAACCTGTTTCGTTTTTGAATTATCTGCCCTTGAATTGAAAAAATGGCAAATTTTACAAACAAGCCCCTCTCGGGTGTATATGCGCCACTCTGCGGAGCTCTTGTTCCTATTTTGATTATACTTGTTCTAAGCTCAGTAAAGCACTGTCTTACTTTTGTTAAAACTGCTGATCTACTGAAAAAGTTCATGTACCATTCATTGTTTGATTCAAAATATTAGTTTAGTGTTTTATGCGAGTTTTAGAATAAATCTCTGAAATGATTAGAAAATCAAAACAAAGACTAGTACTGATCCAAAAGGAGAATATATTTCAAAGATACTTAATGAATATATATAGCAATGTCATAGATTAACAAATAGACTTTGTTAGAAGTGGAAATGGTGCTTTGCACAAAGAATATCACAATAACCACATTTATATATAAATCATATGAAAGTCATGACAGATGATAGCAAGGGAAAGAGAGAAAAACAAACTATTTATTATATGTTACTCAAATAACAAGAGGACTGATATCATTATGACAGTCAAATATTCATATAAAGGGATTAATGCAACATCATTGTAAATGTGTATGTATTTAAATTTAATTATAATAGTTTAGAAATAATCACTTAAGTATGTTTTTGTATGGCATAGAACAATTCTTTCATATAATAGATGGAAAGGCATTTTAATATATAGCTGTACAATCTGCAAAACTTTGTTTTATCATTGGAATAAAAGCTTACAGGTCTAAAACTCATATATGTACATTTATAGTGAAGATGTCACTCATAACAGATCAAGACAATCCAGAAAGGCTTGTCGGTCTGTAAAGGGTAGAATGATGATCAAAACACATGAAATATGATCATATTCTATTTTAAACAATGGGGTCCTGCTTGACATGGTAGCTTGAATGCCAAACTCATTTCTTGTGAGAAGTTGCGGGTGATGTGATTGGATTACATTCAAGCTGCCATCCATGTGGGTATGGCCTTTGGCAAGTCATTTCAGAGCCCCAGCCTAGTTATAGAGAACATTGTTGACAAAAATTAAGTTGTCCTGGGTTAATATCAGCAGATAGTAGCAATATGCTTTTTGAATTTAGATGTTATACAAAGGTTTGAATAACAGATAATGTTGAGATGAATTAACATTTTACTTTTGTCAAAAACATGAATAAGCTGTAATGAAACTTAACGCTTTCCCAAATAAGAGCTTGTTCATGACGTCCCTAATTTAAGAGGCTTCTGTAAACATTGAGTGCTGATAATCAGCATTTTCTTCTTTTGCTTCATTTTTTTCATAAATTTATTCATTTATTTTTATTTTGCTATATTGTGCAAAACCTGTTTTCATCACCTTCCATTTTGTCTTCTGGTGCAGCTTTTAAATTGGAAGTCTAAAACAATGCCATTTGGGAAAGGGTTAATTGAAAATTTTAAGTAATACATGTACATGCATAATATGAATTCTGCAAGTTGTTTATTTAACAACTTTTATGTAATGAAAATATGTATTGATTGTATGCTATTGTAAACAACAATTTCAATTACTTAAACATTCTTTAATAAAACTTCATTATTTACAGAAACACTTGTGTTTGAGTTTTATTTATACTACCAAATCAAGTTAAACATAAAAACCACTGGTGGTGAACTCGGCCAAAGCAAGGGACATTTTTCGCTACCACAAGGTACAGATATTTCAGTTAAATGTGAGTTTAAAGATCTGATTGGATAGTTTTTCTAATAACAATGAATTTGTTCTAAAAATAGACCGGATGTAGCAATTTGTATAGACAAACCGTCTGTGTTGTTATAAAATCTCGTAACTACAGCTTAATCCAAGCCGTAGTTACAATATTTAAAACAACACAGACGAAATACTATGATCGCGAAAAAATGTCCAACGCTTTGGCCGAGTTCACCACCAGTGAAAACTATCTGGCAAGGTCATATAAATCAAAATTGTGCATTTTACGGCAATTTAAAGAGAGAGATGAAAAAGATCATATCCATGATAATTTTGTGTTGTGTGGAAATCTAAGATGGAAAACCCTACGATACAGAATTTCCAGCCAAATTCTGCCTTATTTCCATAAAACTAAAGCCTTGGCATCATTAGTATCATTTACACCTGTTTTCAGCTCTCCTGAGCACAAGGTGCTATTATATGAGCTTTAATGATCGTCCATCGTCCAGCATCTATCTGTTGCGGGACTTAACCCATTACTACACATTGACTCCCTAAAAGATAACAGCTTTGAAAAACAGTGCGGAAAATGAAGAAATTGCATGTGACAAGCAATTTCTTCATTTCCCACAATGTTTTCTATGCCAAAACACCAAAATATTTTAAATTTCATTCACTTGAAATTGTCGTCTGCAATATCTTTGAATTTGGAAAAGCCCCAAATTTTGCCATTTTGGTAATGGGTCAAAAAATATATTGGAATTTCATCTTTAACTAAGTTTCACTGAAAAAGATATGGCAGGTTGGATCTGAGTACAATAATACACAGAAAATATTGAGGCAAAAGGAGAAAGTGCTGATTATCAGCATTTTCTTCTATTGCCTAAATGTTTTCTCAAGCCTATTCTATCGGGGACATCAAAACCAGCCCTGCGTCCAGTAAGACAAAACGTTTTGTCTACTGAACGCAGCCCAGGTCTTGTTTCAGTTTGGAAAAGGGTTAAGCTGCGGTTACAAGGTTTGGTTGAAATACAGGGATATACATATTGTCGCTTTTCTGCAAAAACCTTGTATCTGCAGCTTGTTTTAAGCTGCAGATACATGTTTTTGGCAGAAAAGCAGCGATATATAACTTTTCCTATTTACAAACAATACTTATTACCACTGAGAAATAAGGTTTCTCAAGGTAAAGTCTATTCTGGAATCAGCTTTCCTGTCAAATTTCCTTATGAAAATCTATACTTGAACCGTCTCATTGATTGAAATACTGAGCCAGTGGAGCGATACAGGCCCTCTTGGGCCTCTTGTTGAAAAAATAAATTGGTTTCTATAATCAAAGTATGTTAGTTTGCTTTACAGTATAAGTCATCTATTTCTTTCTAGGTAATCAGAGTACTTGGAGTACTTGGTGCTCTAGACCCACATAAACACAAGATGAATCTAGGTCTCATACAGATGGGAGAGTCAGGAACAGTGCTTAGTATCTCTGATCCAAAAACGGGGCAAGATGCAAACCAAGATGGTATGACATTATCTGGTTTCATTGTTGCAAAAGGCTGCGATAAGAGTTCCCCTTTTATGTGCATGCTTTATGATTGTTATAAATGCATGTTCTCCCAGTTTCTGTGCGAAAAGGACCTAGATTCTAAATAAGATTCTATAGAAATATACAATTGCCATTGTATAAGTTATTCGATATATTGTATACCCTTTCAGGAAATGAGCCGCGTCAGGCAAAAAGGGGTCTAAATGACATTTTGGTCGAATTTTTGTTTCTGATTGAAAATTGAAGTGTGGCCATTTACGAGTCATTTGATATCAAAATTTCACATATATCTTGAAAATTGCCGTCGAAACAGCCACACGAAGTACACCATCGTGCCGAACGTCATGTATATTTCTTATATACTTCTGTAACGTCACGTATATTGCGCTTAAAAATTTGAAATATGTTCATGAAAATATTTTTCACTGTTAAATGAAACTAATTCTTATGTAAAAGTGAATGGTGCATGAGTACAATGGTAACTTAACAAATTTTCATACATTACTATTCTATAAACGAACGAACGGTTAGTTGCCTAGCAACCTAATTCAACAAATATACAAACGTTCTTTTTTGTGGTTTTGACATTAATTCTCGACACAGAGTTCAATATCTTGTAAACGTGCAATTAATTGTAAAATACATCATTTACATGTCAATGCATGAA